>JAOBAT010130908.1:0-12408 GCA_026413305.1 Hydrozoanthus tunicans
AGCACACAGCTTTCAGCTACCAAAGTCATCCGCCCGTCAAACTTTCGCGTTTTTCTAAACGTGCTAAACTATTTTAGTTTTTCCCACATTATCTGCATTTTAATTTGTTTCTGTTCTTTCTCTAGTAAGTTTTCAAGAAATATAGCTATTACACGTTCCACTATACACATCGCGAAAGAAACCTGCTTATACCCCTGCGAGTGGTTACGAAAAGAGTTCATACAAACTTGTTCAGCTGCGTATAGGTGATCTGCCACTGGCTTTATCAATTGCAGGAGGTAACAGTTGCGAGACAATGGCGGACGGAGAGTATCAAGATTCCCAGTACTGCAACAGCTTCGTCACGTGTCACAACCATAAACTGTACCGTCAGGTTTGCCCACAAGGACTTTTGTTCAGAGCATCTACCCGACAGTGTGAGGCGGCCCGTAAATGTCCAGGAGGTTACCATGGTGATGGGGGAAGCTGTAAACCCAGTGATATGGTACTTAACGTGCCATGTCCTCGTGAGTTTCACAAAATAAATTGATTTTGTTACTAAGATATTTTCAGACGTTTCTAAGAGCTATACCTGTCCCCTTTCTTCTTGAGATATAGAGTAAAGGTTCTTTTTTTCCAAACGGACTTTTGTTTCATTAGGGGTAATAAAAAGAAGACAATTGGTTAGCTTTATAAATTAGATATTTTTATTTTCATCAAGAAACTATCTTTCCTCTATAACATAACTTGATTCAGCGAGTTACTTAGATTCATACAAATCTGTATAATTTTCACCCAGATGGCAGGCCGTGCCGCTATGCACCCGACGGAGAGCACGCTCATCCTGAGTCTTGCCGTAGATACGTTGTTTGTCATCGTCAAGTTGCCTTTGAGATGATTTGCCCTGGAAATCTTTGGTTTAACCGGGTAACTCGACAGTGTGACACTCCATTGAAGGCTAAATGCGCTCGTAAGTTTTTAGAATTGCATTTTTTCAACGTTTCTCTCGATCACCATACAATTTTAATGAACAATGTTAGTGAACGAATTAATTCATTTATTTAGGAGTTAAATGAAGCTCTCAGACTGCCAAACGCCTCGACACAACTTTTCTTTGATTACTAACAAATCTGCTTAAACATATATTGATGACTTCATCACAGGAAACCACGAAACTTATGATTTGCTTTTAACAACGGTGTTCTGCCTAAAAAATGACTGGAACTTAATTATTTTTTGTCTATCTTACAAATTCAGTAGCTTTTCCTAGAAATGACATGTTTGTAATTATTAATTATTGTTTTAGAACTTTTTTAAACAAGTTACAAAAACCAAATTTGGGCTGATGGCAGCAATTTTGGGATTTTTGAAGTCGTGCTATGGCAATATAATTAACTTTATTGGTTACAAGGTGAGTTAGTTGATCATGTGCAACTACCTTGCCAAGCGAAATGTTTTTATTCTTTAACCGTTTGCAACGTTTTGGTGTCGACAATATTGTAGTTTTGACATTTCGTGCTGTTATTACCTATAAACCAATTAGAGATAACTTTGCATAAATTGGCTGAGAAATAGTCATTTGACAAAGACATATACTAATTAGAAGTGAATATGAGATATCAGTTGCACGAGTTATTTCGAGTTGCACAATTTATTTTATGGTTGAAAAGAAACTGATTGTAAGATAGTAATGTATGATAGCTTGGTAGTTTCTTGCTTTGTTAGTAAGTCTTCTATAAGTATTCTTTGATTCAATTTCTCCTAACTTTGCGCTGTGACACTTTATTGCTGTTCTCCAAGATTTTGGAATTGCTTTAATAATGCTGTATAAATATCCTGAAACTTACAGTTTAAATCAAATTTCCTGTTGATAAGAATTGTCCTGATTGACTTGCTATCTCATAATTTTTATAACGAAATTTATCATTCGCCATCCCACTTTTTCTTCTGATTGTGATGAAAACTAAGGTTATTCTATAAAACTCGGCCCATGATTTAAGATCATCTGTCCAAAGAGGTATCTGAACAAACACGTATTGCAAAGTAATCGATCGATTTTGTTTCAGAGCTATATTTCCTCCAAGGGTCCAATAACCGACAAACCCAATTTTTTCCCAACATATTTTTTGACCCCACAATATTTTTAGGACTTGGTCGATAGGACGGATATCTGTCGATCTTAGGTCGCCTTTTTCCATTATTACTTTATCGCGTTTCTTGTTTGAAAACTGAAAATTGATTAAAATTGGTGGAAACAGTTTTTGTTGGGGGAAGGAAATAATGACAATAAATGAACTATTTTGGGTACCGCTACCGACTTAAAATATGTTTTTACTGAACAGGGGAAACTCCAACGAAAAAAGAGTCTTGTGTCTCTCTGGCTATAAAATGTAGGAGATTTACCGCTGTCTCTCAATGACTAGTACTTATTTAATCCTATCTTTTCCATTGACAGAGGATCCATGCGCACCAAGCAACAATCCCTGCTTAAATGGCGGTAGATGTGTCCGGATTAGCAATCCTGACAAAACTTATGAATGCAAGTGTTCATCAGACTACGAAGGACCTCATTGTGAAAAACGTAAGTTAAAACATAGTCTTGAAAACGATCGAGCTCTTTTTTAAATTTTCTCACGATCCATATATTCAAAACTGAAAGGGTTTGTCAAAATGTTTTCTAATGAAGAAAACAGTCCATAGACAACTAAGGTTTTCTTTTAAATGTGGTTGTGTTTTTTATTTTTTTACTTTTTCGAGTTTTATGCGTTTGAGGGAGCGGGGAAAGAGAGGATCGTAGAACCAAATTGTCGGAATTAATATATACATTATAAAATTTCAGATTACAAATACTCTTGAGCAAAACTAGCTGACTGTAATGAGCAAAACTAACTAGCTGTAATGACAATAAAGCAATTAAAGATTATTATCACAATTATTCCAACTGGATGACTGAAATTTTTCATTTCCTTAGCTGTAATGACGTTCATTATTATCTATAATTCTGGCCCAACATTTTCAACTCTCGATGACGTATTGCGCAAACCAAGGCTTCAGAAATTTTAAAGGGCGCAGTCACACTTTGCGCATGATCAAAACTTGAGCCGAGATCTGACAGCAGCTTTGTTGTTTGTCCAATCAAAATCACCCAGCGAGTTCTACTCACATTCCTGTGGGCCGCAGGATGATTTGACACCGCCGGTGAGAAAGTGTTTCGATCAAGAACCTTGTGTCAGAAGATTTGCGGATCATAGCAAAAACAAAGATTGAAATTGCTTTTAACTGAATTGAAGTTTAGGAACTGTGGAATGTCGACCTTCACTCTTCAACCAAACGGAATATTCACTAAAGAAACGAAGTATTGTGCCTAAGTTTCGGTTTCAATTTCAAAGATCGTTTTACCATGAGCTGTTATGCGGATCCAATTCGCAGTTCTCTTCTTTATGAGTTTATACTTTTATTTTCTATCCCTTCCCTCAATATGTATACATATACATTATAGTCAATTATCGATCTTGATTTCTTGTGTAGAATCACACAGTGCCTTTGAAACCGGGTCTGCAGAGCTGGGAAACAACGTACTTGTGTTTCGGCGAAGAAACAGGAGTTGATGCCATGACAGATCTCGGTGCTGCAAATAAAACATATATGATTATGTATCAAAATCAAATTACCTTGAAGATTGAATTGTCGAAGTACAATCGCTTAGTTTAAATCTAAAAGTCGTGGGTGCGTACGTGCAGCATATTTACGAAAAAAACAACATCGCTGCCCTCGAATATACTCTGACACTACTGAGAGATGCTGGCAAAGGTTACTTTGTTTATCCTTGTATTTGACTATGATAACTCTGTTCGTTGATAAAGTTACTTTATGTGAACGAAAGACAATATTTTCTGTTCAACACTATCCCGTGATCACTGAACTTTTTTTGAAAATCACTGCAAGATAAAAACAACACTATACATGAATATGAGAATGAAGCAGTTAGGGCTGACAATAAGGACTAGAAAAATCGCACTAAGGGAAAGCAACAGAACAGCCCGGCTCTTTATCCAGCCGCTTGTGGCAAACTTTAAAAAAAAGATTCGAAAACTTAGTTAAGAATGACCTACTTAGGAGCGAGGATTCAGGAGTGGTTGTTCATACTAGCAAGGTACTTACTAATCTCTGCTGTCGCTGCATTTCCGAGTTGAGGAGATTCGCTGGGAAGTCTGTGTCCCCAGTGACAAACATCTCATATGATTTAAACAATTTTCAAGTCTCACGGAATCTTGGAGATAACCAGATAAGCTGTTGGCTCAAACGTGATATTGTTTGGCTCTTTAATTATTTCACAACAGAAGCACTGCCTCCCGAAACTTTTTAGTGTAAACAACTTGGTCAGTCATTCTGAATCAAGTCGATGTCGAATTTTTTTACTTTTGTAGCTTTTTGAAGTCTAAAACAAAAAAAAATTATCAAAGGAACGGGATATTATATACTAAGAAAAAAAAAAGGCGGTTCTAGGCATACGACGTCAAAATACAAGAGAGATAATTTGTAATTCAAAACAACCTCATAAAACTTATTTCGTTCCGCGCCGGAAAGAAATGTTAGAATTTGAGATTTCCGGAGCATGCGCAGAACCGTGACTGTGCCTTTTCAGGGTTGACTTCTTGGCTAAAAAAGTTGCATTTTGGTTCTTGTTTTGTAAAAGTAGATGCCAAAGGTACAAAAGTTAAAAAACATAACTCCTAAAACGGTTATCGTGGCAACAGCAGACTCACTAACAATAAAGTTAACATATTTCGATCTGTTTCCTAACAAAATTTTAAGAAAAGTCATTTAATTTGTAGGCTATAGAATGAATGCTTTGGGAATGCTGACTCTTTAAAATCAGCGCGGGCAGTTTCTGTTCCCCCTCCCCCGGTCTTGTATTATTTTAAAGTAAAGCTTGGTTACAATCAACAAAGATTTCATGTTATTCAGTTAGAACTACACTACAGCCATCTCTATCTCTACTTCTTGTTGAAAGAAATGCATAGATAGCCAGTAACTTTAAAATCTTGGAAACTTGAACTAACTTCTAGAAAATATCAACAGATACTCCCCATCCGTGCAAGGAGAACCCCTGCAAGAATGGAGGAACCTGTAAAGAGCTGGGTGGAAACAAGTTCAGCTGCGCCTGTAAACCTGGCTACAAAGGGAACACCTGTGGAGGTAGGCTTAGTTGAACCAAAATTTGTCAGTTCCTTCTAGGTAAGAGACGATTTGTTTCAGTATTTACCGAAGCAACTAGAATCCATTTTCTTGAAATCTGATTGGCTCCCGAAACTCGCGCTATGCATGCTTATTAGTTGATTTCGAGGCGACAGTCGTAATAGTTGATAGTCACAATTCTGTTCTGTTAAAACTTCATCTGGAGGAAGAGAAGAATTTTATCAACTTCAAGCAGAACAAATTTCTACATCACAATTTTAAAAAAAACTGACTTTTTTGACTGAAAATCTCGCTCTAAACTATGTCACAATCGCTGAACACCAAATTGAATTAAGGAGGGGCAGGTAGAACAGGGCCCTTGAGATGACCGCTTGAGGTTTAAGACAAATGTCGTTGGTGGTGCTGGTTGGCTGAATTCTAAGACTACATAGACTCCTCGGATTTTTGTGACTACTCACCCTCGACTGTACCGCAAAAGTTGGGGTGATGTGTTTGCATTGAACAGGAGACTAATGCTAGTCTTCCTTACGGAATGGTTGCTACAATACCTCCTCTCTGAAAATCAGTTTTTGTTCAACTGTAGTCAAGAGTTTAATGCAGATTTTATTGTTCCTTATAAAAGTATTTTCATGTACGAAACTTGAGGGCTTTATCGGTGCTGACCGTGAAGTACCACCAGAAAAAATGGAGAATCCAGCCAACTACATTCTAGTAGCCGCCTTCTAAAAAACTTGTATAGCGTTTATCGGACACTTATCCTTGGTTGCGGCGTAAACTGAATGCTAGTGGCCAATTTTTCCAACTTTGCCTGTATGGTTTTCCAATCTTTTTTCCAAAGCAAGATTTTGAAGACTAAAGTTTGGATGCTTTTGATATTACAGCTAGATCAAACACACCGAAAAGCCGAGCATGGATCAACCTGCTTCGTCCATAATCTATACCCTACTCTAACTATTTTTCTTTCTCTCTTCTCTTTGGATGTCTATCTCTTAAGATGCAGTAGAGCGGTGGAAGCTCAGGTTTTGTGATAGGATTTTATAACTTAAGAAGCTTTAGGCAGCAACTGCTTTTAATTGTTCGTAACTTTGAGTGGCATTTCCGTGTTTCTACTTTCAGAACGCTCTGGGAATGGCATTGAACAGTCAAAAATCATCGGCGAGAACGCTCAATATGTTAGTATTCTTGAAGGATGGCTCAGAACTACGCCTGGTGGACAAAACAAACGTTGGGTCAAATGTTTTGACACATCCGTTAACGGTTGGGGCTCCAGTACCTTTCACCACTTCTGTGATCACCGCGGACCTACTGTAACCATAGTGAAGACTAATGTTGGAGGACACGAGTATTACTTTGGCGGTTACAGCTATAGTAGCTGGGGCGGTAAGTTTATGATCAGCAAAACGTTTAAGTGTCAGTTGCTACAAAACGACTATAAACCTTTCTACAAATCTGAAGTACTCCATGCTCTATATGTATATGTTAAGGGTTTCTCTAGGGCTTTTTTTACCATTTTGAGAAAAATTTACTTCTAATTGGAAAGTGCAGTTAAGTTTTATAGTCTTAATTTTATCAATAATATACACCAAGTTAGTAATCTTATTCCTTACATATATTCAGAGTGAGTCTAGAATGATAATTTATCTATTCCGTAACAAGTGAAGGAAACATAAAGAGGGGCTAATGCATATTAATATATAGATAATGCTTGAGCCAAATGAATCGCTCTTGTTGTTGCTTTGATTGTGTCGGACCGCATCCGGGCAAAGAAAGTGCTAAGATTTTATAACTTGGCTCACTTGTTCAGATGGTAAAACATGCTAACTTGTCTTCACAGAAAGCTATGATAACTAGCACTGAACCTTAGCAAATCACTGGCATGTTTAACACTTATTCTATTTCAATTGAGGTGGATAGTGGCAGAATATCTACTGAATGTCGAAGGTGCGAGGTAGACATTCATTTAGCAACTATCCAACGAAATTGAGTAGAATAAGTGTTTTAGTATATACCCGCAAGGAAACAAACTTCCTTTCAAGAAAACGAAAGATTTTTAAGTGAAAAAAAGCATTTTTATTACTTGAATCACTGAGCGTGGCCAGACTCACGCGTGAGCAGCCTAACATGCAACAAGCATGTTTTGACAGTTTGTCAATTACAAAATGTTGTAAATAGCGTAAAACAGAATTCATTTAGGATGTTTAAAATCCCGTGTTTTGAAGGCAAACTTTTTCAATATCGCGATCCGAAACTGTCGCGAAGCAACTTATTCCGTCCGTTACTTTGTTTCAGTCTCATTATCCATTATTTCGGAGGTAAATGTTGTCTCACATCTATTATTTCTAAACCAATCAAATCACGCGTAGCTGAGTTGGTATGTAACAATTAACAATTATTCCAAGAGCGCGCGTTGGATATGAGATGGTAAATAGCCGACCAGGCGCGAAGCGTCGAGTTGGCTATAACTCATCTCATATCCAACAAGCGCGAATGGAATAACTGTTTTATTAGATCTAATTAGTTTTATTTACAGGTTCCTCCATTCTTGCAGGGGTTCTCCTTGCACGGATGGGGAGTATCTGTTCATATTTTCTTGAAGTTAGTTCAAGTTTCCAAGATTTTAAAGTTACTGGCTATCGAACCTATTTTTTGGCTTTTCAAACACTACAGTCAGTTTCCACATTTGGTGAACTTCGAATATGAGCTGATAACCGAGATTGAATGAGCCAACCAGAACGCTCGAATCGCAATATTCGAGATTGAAAATTTAATAAAAGACGTTAGCCTGTACTGATTTTATCGCATTTTTCCTAGGAAGCAGCCGTTACATCAATGACAATCACGGTTGGCTGTTTACCTTGAAGAACAAATATAACATTGCACCAACAATAATGCGTACATATCAAAACCAGGGAAATGCTTACTACACTGCCAACGGATATGGTCCTACATTCGGAGGCGGGCACGATTTCTATATCGCTACTAATGCAGGGCAAAACCACAACAGCTATACAAACCTGGGACACACTTATCGTCCCCCGGCTGGTTTCAGCTATGGTTCAAGCAATGCAAGGGATCTTTTAGCAGGCGTGTACAATTTCCAACCCCTCCATTACGAAGTCTTTTATGCAGCAAACAAGCGTTAGATTAAAACCCTAACGATGACATCTCTCATTGGATGATTTAAACGTTTAGACCTTTTCGTTACAGAACTCTTAGCCTTGCTAGAGTGCTAAAATCCGTTAGTTTTAAGCCACTTGACTATGCTTGAGAGGTATACTCACAGGAAAGCCGTGATTCTAAGTTGACAATGTTAGGAATGTTTGTTCTTTTAGTATAAACAAATCCCAGCAAAGTATGTTGGTAAGACATTAACTAACCTTTTTTGGTTCATCTTGCAAACCACGTTTGAACTGTCTAATGAAACGGATAAACGGACCGGAAAAATATTGACGATTAAGGATAAATAGGATACAGTGTGCTTGGGTACACGATGAGGCGGAATCATTATGCAGGGCAATGATATGATTAGCTATAAGGGGTTTAAACAGAGTGCAAGTAGCATTATAGAACAAACAAATAAAAATTAAAGTTGATTGTTGTGCAGCAGATTATCTGTTATTTTGTATTCTTGGGTGATTTTCCCTTTTCTTTCACATTCTAATACTCAGTTGATATGATGATTTGTCAAACCTGTACTTTAGAACTCCAGATATATCAATTGCGACAGCTAAGCTGGAGTAAGCATTGATGGAGGCGCAAGATATATTGTTACTTTTTGCCAACTCTTTTACAGTTAGATCGTAGCTTAGCAACAAACATAGACATAGCGTATGATCGAAGTTGAAACAAAGATAAGAAATGAGTTGTTTTAAACTGTTACTTGTCAAGAACTTAAAATGCTTTATTTTAGGCAATATAAAGCTCCATGAAAATAATAAAAGTCCTGGAAATTAAAGGGACTTACAATTTAACGCGAACTAAATTTACAAGAAAACAACTTTCTAAAAAAGAAAATTAACGCGAAAGTGAAAAGCAATTGACGCAATTAAAAAACAGTTGGAAAGAACTTGAATACCCTATACTTTCGATAAAAGACAGCAACACTCGAAAATGTGCTTGGAACAGGGTTCCGGACAGAATGCGTGCCAAGCAATTCAATAGCTACGTATACGCAGTTTATCTGTTACTGCAATTTATGCATAGAACTTTCGCATTTCTAACAATAACCGAAATCGATTAGAAAAGCTTTAACCCTTTCAAATAAGTTTGTTAGTGATATTGATTTCAAGCGAGGGAAAGGTCGATCTTTCTGGCCCTCCCCTCCCTTTCCCAACCAGGTGAAGTTTGATCTGCTCTATCCTCCCTTCAACTAAGTAAAAATTTGATATTCTTCTCCCCTCCCTCCTAACCAAGGAAAATTTTGACCTTAAATTAACTATAATCTAAAAATGTTGCGCTACAGTTTAAGTAGGAGGGTTAATCCTCTCCAGGCACGTTACCTGTATATACGGTGGTAACAAAACTGCCCTCTCCAACCTCCCCATATATAATATAAACCAAAAAGTAAAAAATGTTTTGAATTGCTACAACTTTAAAGTTTTACGTGTTAGGCGATCATCAGATACCTGACTAAAAACTCAGGGTTACTATGTTCTTCAACCCCCACCCCACCCCCAACCAATTACTACACTAGCCTACGATGAATGACAAGTTCTTGGAATTTGGTTCCCCGTGACCTGCCAAATAATAAGCAGAAAATAACATTACAAGCAAAAACTTATAAATGTGTATAGTGAATCTTGTACTTCGCTCTTTTTGGTACAGCAAATTGTTGGATGTACAGATTATAAATTCCAGAGAAAGTTAAATCTAATTTCAGTGTTAATTCACTGCTTATACATGAGGTTAATCGACCATTAACTTTAGCCCAATAGAACTGCAATAGAATATTAACTGCGATATTGTTAAAACGCTAATTTCATTGACTAAACTTTGAAAATCGACCATATCTTCTTAAGTAAGTTGGTTTCTTTCTTTCCAGATCATTCAATCGTTCCCTTCAAGTTGAAACACTTTTGTTTTTAAGTTAAAGAAAAATTCCATGTGGGAAACATCACAAACTAAAACGTTTTCCTTGCTTTTGTTTTGGAGCTCTATGATTGGCAAACTTATTATAGCACAAAGTAAACATTGCTTTAAAGTAGATTCACTGCGTTTTACTTAAAAACTATGTTGTACACTGATTGATGTATTCTCGGTATGAAAATCTAAACATTCTGGTGTCGGAAAAGCAATGGGAGGTACCTTAGATTTTACTCGGACCATTACTTAAAACCCTCGGAAACACTTTGATTCTACTGAATTGCCAGTGAAATATCAGAATGAGAAAAATTCTTGACTTTAATTTTCTTGACTGATTTTCATCAAGTCTCAAAAACAGCAGTTTCGCTCTTTCCTTTTATCTTTATAATTCCCTAAACCTATAAAAATAGCTAATTAAACCTTCATCTCTCATTTAAACCATAGCAATTCGCCAAAGAAGTACGGCTTCAAAAGAAGTATATTTACCCTAAATGGAACTCACAACTTCATAGCTAACATTTTGAATTTTTTATTAAAATAGCAATTGATCCGAAATTGGGAAGCCTTAGTGAAGTCGTCAAGTTTTGTGGTTCTTGGACAGAAAGGCCACTGTAGCTAAACTGATGCCTTTACCATTCGATTAGTTTCTTTTATGTCGCCGTTTTGTAATTCCAGCTTTGGTCTTTCGTTTTTGGTTCTCATTCCAGACTCCCTGCCCCTCGTAGGAAAACATTTTAATGAACGTCAAAAGTCCGTGGCTTGTTCCCCGTGTGAGTTCCTTTAGCTCAGTGGGTTCAGAATCTAACCGGTTATCAGAGGGTCACGGCCTCGATTCCCGCTAGAGACTCGGTAGCTTTTTTTCTTCTGAGAAAAGGAAGCTTGTGACAACCAGAACAATTCTTCGAAATTCTTAATTTATATCCAAGCTCATAAGCTTTTGCGTTATTGAACAACAGTAAGAAGGTTTCACTGAAACTTTCGAGGCTGTATCCGCCGGTTTAAGAGCCACTGTTTCATACTGTTCATGAGCGAATAATAGGACATGCATTTTGATTTGCAATGCACGAATAACTTTGAAACATAAGGCAATGAATTAGGCTCATAAAAGACAAGTGCTAATCAAAGGGTTCAGATTCAGTGCTGGCCGCAGCTTACAGCGGGGAATGGTTGGCATGCAGTGGAGGGAGAAATCGCTTTGGTAAATTTTTTCTCAGATTGTTGGTGGCTGATATTTACTTTTTGGAGATGTTGTAACAAACAGCATGAATCGATGGACCATATGATATCCAAATCCGGCAACCAAAAACCCTTCCATAATGTCCGTCCGGTAGAAAGCAAGTAAGCATGTATTTAATAGTTGAAAAACAACTTAAAACAACGCCCAACAATACGAATTGTTTCACTAATAGTTTGATCTTCATCAGCTGCCCAGTTGTGTTCACATAACAGGGAAATTTTACTGTCGATCTTATCATTGACTTGGTTATTTTTTTATAATTGTCTGCTTCCAGCTGGACTGCTTTTAGTTTCAACGTTTGTTATTTGTTGATTGATTTCGATAATGCGAACAGTGTATATGTACATTTGCCATTGGCACATATAGTCAATCAAATTTTGACAAATATTAACTTTGACACACACAGGCGGCCATTTCAAAAAAACTTTCGTGAAGTCTTCATACTACACACTGGTTTTCCGAGTAGAGAAAAATAATGTTGGTGATCCATACTCGTCTGTTATGCCAGCCTCGGCTGTGGGCGAGCACGTGGCTACGCAGTTGGAAAACTGATACATAGCAACGCCCATAGGTAAGCATTGATAGTCTTTGGTAGATGATTTGCGACCAAGCCGCTATGTGACGCTTGTACCTTGCAGCTTGGAAGCAGTGTTGGCTGTCGTGCTGTGGTTCCACTGTAGGTTAAGAACCTTCTCTCGGCAGCTAAGATCTCCAGGTCTCGGGGGGAGGGGGTGGGGGGTTACACACGGCCATTTAAGGTTGCTTTTACCTCACCTTTGGTTGACCTGTTTTTCTCTTGCTTTCGCACAGTTCTCCGTACAGTAGTTGTTTCAGGGGGTGTAGGGGGCTCCGGATAGAGGTAGTACCTTTGGCGTTCGGCACGCTGCACTCTACCTGGTAGGGTGGACGGG
>JAOBAT010130930.1:0-12405 GCA_026413305.1 Hydrozoanthus tunicans
CCCTTGCCCGCACTCCCCCCCCCCCCCCCCTCCCTCCCGGGCTTTATATTGATAGGTGCATAACTACCGACAGAGTCCAGAATCATTAGTCTGCATGAGTTAGACATTAGTTTTTGTAATCAGAAAATAGAAGCTGATCAAACATAGAAAACCACAGAAGGTGAAAAACAATAATCTCCTAAACTAGTTATAGGAAAAGCATGGGCTCTAGTAGGGAGAATTTAATAATACACCTTTTGGTGTATTTTGGACCAAATAGGTTGTCATGAATAGACAGTAAGCCCCCTTAATAACTGGTATTGCCCCCTTCTACCTCCTCCACAAAGTAATCAAAAGGTAAATTTATAAATCAATTTATGGAATTTTGAATATTTTTATACTTAATTAAAAACAGATGTTTCGAGCAGAAACTATCATTCTTCGTCAGTGAAGCAGGTCAGGTGGCATTCTGCTGTCATGTGATAAATATCAAGGAATGTAGGATAGAGGGGGATAAAAGAAGGGGTAAGGAAAAGGTTGGAGGACCTTAGAACCATGAACAGAAGGGTGCAGGGGGCTCTGAAACTCACTGTCACCCTCTTGAGAGTGGGCCCTCTCCTCTGTTCCTCAACATTTGTCACATGAAATCACAGCTGTATCCAGTTTCACTGATGAAGACCAATGTTTATTTTTAAAACTTCTGTTTTGAACAATAGTAAATTTCCATCTGTTTCTGTTTGGGTATAGGGTTAGGCATCATTGCTACACACCAAACAGAGAAATAATTATTATAAAAAACTTAAAAAACCTTGGGAAATTGAGAAAAAACAATGTTAGAACATATTTTTAAAAGTGTTTTTAAATGTTATTACTGTGTAACTTGTAGGAAACAAGTGTAAATGGAAGACACCTGTGGGTAGACACTGATGCATCAGGCAACATCTGCTATTTAACCGATCATTATTGTTTGGTAAGTTGTGTATGCAGAGTTAGTGGACTGTATGTATCTTACCACCTGCGAACAATCAACAATGAAAAGCTGTAACGTCAACATGACAAGCTCCAGCTGTGATTGGCTTTTTTCCAAAAGCTTGCACTGTGATTGGTTCACAGTCCTTCTGTTGCTACAATATATTAAATAAGCTTGCAACTGAGAGTTTTTCTCTTTCTTCACCAGATTCATTTTCATACATGCATTGGCAAATTGTAATCTGCCACCTCACCAGTCTCTGGGTATTCCCATAGGCTGGTTTTTTCCACTTTGTTAATGAAAGTGGCAAGAAAGTTAGTTTTAAAAACAGTATCACTCAGATCAAAAGTGATGATGTGACCAACAAAGCATCCATGATTGCACAGCAGTAAATTAAAAATAATGTGATACAAATACATTCAAATAAACAGTTACATATGTTAGGGCATTTTCGGTTTATGTGATTGTTTCAAAGCTCAACTCTGAATGTAACACTTTGTTTATCTGTTGCAGAAATCTGGACCAAGGAAAAAGTGTGCAGGTACTGTACGATTAAAAAGTTCAGCCAGAGATACATTTAATGATGTGCTGCTTAAATCTCCCTTGCTGAACCCATAAACACGTTCCCGCAAGTTTTGCATTTCATCTTCAGTATCCTTCTACCAATTTTGTTTTTCTCTTTACCAAGTGTTTTTAATTTGGAACGAGTTCTGTAAGCAGAAGAAAGCTTGATATTAAACTGGCTGGAGTTGCCCATTGACATTGGTAACTATAGTAATTTCATTACTTTCAATTCACAGCATGCAAGATTATTGTCCACTCAAGATGTGTTGAGCAGCTGGAAAAGGTGACTTAATGTTTTTTATTAGTTATTATAACATTAACCAAACAGTTCACAAACTCTGGCTGATTAAAAGGCAGTTTCACAAGAGAGTACATTATTTAAATAAAGGTTTTGTCTGCCCTTGTTCTGTTTGGTTACTTATTTTACAAAAGGAACAAAAAAGTGGTTTCTGTGAACATTTACGTAACCTGATGTAAACACTTGGCAGGATAAAAAAACTTAAACTAGAAATCACACGCTACAATTTGTGGTTTTCTATGCGAATCTCAGTTTCACTTAACCTATACCATGTGTTTACTTCAGGTTATGATAGAGATGCTCAAACTCTATATCGACTTAAAGGAAGTGCAATGCCTCTGTTACAGTTAGTTGCACCGCAATCTTTCTCTCATAATATACAGTTTAATCACAATTATGGTTACTGTTTTTACCTATCCTCTAGACGCCTCGTGGTGTTGTAAGCAAAGCTTCCATTGAATGCTTCCATTCGCCTCGGTTACCTGCTGTGGTTCTTCCTTCTTTCCATGACCACCAACCTGCTTTCCTTTCTCTTTCTACTGTCCTTCTCGAGGTCGTTTTGGGTCTTCCTTCTTTCTTCTCTCTTCGCTCATCCACGTCATTGTAGTGTTACAGTTATTCCATTTATCTTACATCTTAGAACTTTCACCCGCCTCGATTTACCTCCATGCTCAAAGGCTTCAGACCAGCTTCCTCCAGCAGCTTTTGAGTTGGGACACAATCTTTCCAATCTATTCTAAGGATTCATCGAGGCACTTGTTATGAAACACATCATTTCGCTTATCATCTCCTCTATTCATTTTCCACGTTCCACATCCTTAAAGCAAGACGGGAATTACTAGAGTCTTAAACAGTCTGAGCTTTTTTTATGAAACTTTTTTGAGTTTGAAAAATGTTCCTGTTGCTTTGGAGAGTCTGTTATTCAGATCTTTCATTTCTCCTTCTATACAAATAATTGTAGCTCCTAGATAAAATGTCAACTTCATTAACATCTTAGCCATCATTAGCAATCCTTTCCTGACTCTTTGCATTATCCCTTATTATCTCTGTCTTCTCCTTGTTGATTTTAACCCGGTTCGTCTCACCTCACTGCTCATTCTATATAGTTTTTTTACTTTGGATATGGTGTTTAGCAGGAGATAGCAGCGCCACATCGTCTACAAATTCCAAAGTGTCGAGTTTAGATGTAAACCTTAACCTGGTTCCATTCTCTCCATTCCCAGCTGTCCTTCTCATTACCAAGTACATTACTTTCAGAAACAGGAATCTCAACATGTTGCACCCTTGCCCGACGCCTGGTTTGATGTTGAACCTTTAACATGCCTTTGCCTGATCTTCTATTGCACGCTCAAAGTCACCGTAGAATAGCCTTATCATCCTTATGGTTTTTTTGGGATGCCATATTTCCGCATGATTATCATTAACTACAAGTTTTCATGGTGGCTGGAGTCGAATGCCCTTTCGAAGTCAAAGAAGTTTACATACAAGTTAGCAATCTTGAGTACAGCATGAGGTTGACTAATTTAACGTCTGCTGCCTTGCAGATTAACTTCAAGTGCAAGTTAACATTCAGGGAAATTAATCCAAAGGGTTTTCATGAGGTAAGGTTTTCAGATACCATGGTTTCACAAATCTCCCTAGCATCTCCTGAGTAAGTGCCACCCTCAAATTTTGGCTCCCCAGGGAATAAGTGCCTCCCCTGGAATAAGTGCCTCCCCTGGAATAAGTGCCTCCCTAGGAATAAGTGCCTCCCCTGGAATAAGTGCCTCCCCTGGAAAAAGTGCCTCCCTAGGAATGAGTGCCTCCCCTGGAATAAGTGCCTCCCCTGGAATAAATGCATACCCTGGATTAAGTGCCTACCCTGGATTAAGTGCCTACCCTGGAATAAGTGCCTCCCCTGGAATAAGTGCCTCCCCTGGAAAAAGTGCCCCCCCTAGAATAAGTGCCTCCCCAGGGAATAAGTGCCTCCCCTGGAATAGGTGCCTACCCTGAAATAAGTGCCTCCCCTGGAATAAGTGCCCTGCCTGGAATAGGTGCCTCCCCTGGAATAAGTGCCTGACCTTGTAAGTGCCTATCCTCAAATTATCACTGCCTGTCCTTGAATAAGCGACTCTCTAAATTGTGCCTACTCTCAAAAGAGTGCTTACCATAGAATAGTATTAATGCCTCTCTAGAATAGTATTAGTGCCTACCCTCAAATTAGTGCCTACCTTGGGATGAGTGCCTACCCATAATGAGTAACCATACCTGAAAAAGTGCCCACTTTTGATGAAGTCCCTACCTTCAAGACCTTCCAGTCGTGTAATCTTGTGATATAAAATCGTTCTCCCGCTACGCCGTCTGGTTTTGCTAATTTTAGAGAGATTAGGCACCACACGAACTTGCTCTCCGCTCTTCTGCCCTCGACGTTCTTGGTTCAGCTCCATGTACAAGGGCGCAAACCTGGAGACTAGTTTCCAACCTAACGCAGCTTAAAAAACTGGGAACGGCGCACGATAAGCGCGCGAAAAAATCTTTTTAACAATAATCGGCGTGATTACAGACCGAATCGGACTCCACTCAGCTCCATTACCGTTGTAAATCACTCCATGGCATTATCCTTCATATGCTTTTCTCTCACTATATCTTTCTTTTACAGAATACTGTGCGGCATCATTGGGTTCATCGGCGGAAACAAGAAGGGAAATGTAACGCGTGTGGCAAGGTAAGTCAACGAGGTTAACAATAGGGGCGTTTATACGAGAGAAATAAGGCGTGACAACACAAGGTGCACCTTACCATAGGCACAAAGAGGTGTATTTATACGACTCAGTCTTTGCTTAGGCATAAACCGACTGATAAAAGGCTCACGCCTTTGTTTTGATGTCTCGTTTTGGAGCTGGTTGCCATGAGTAACGATACACAACTAACACATGCGCAACTGATGTTGGTGCCTTACATAAGACGCAAAGACCGCGGCAAAAGCTACACGCCGAAGTAAGGAGCGCCTTAGATAAAGACAGCTCGAGGCCCTAGCCTAGCATAAGGCGCGCCTCACATTAGGCCTGACTTGTGTAACGAGTTTTGTATTGTTCATTCGAGCTTTTTTGCGCCTAAGATAAGCTGCGCCTTGTGTCAGTCGCGCCTTAATTCTCTTATGTAAACGACCTTATTTTAGACTGTAAGACGCCTTTACGAATCTTGAGGTAAGCTTTTGCTAGAAACTTAGGCGAAGGATGACCTTAACTGGTACGAGAGGTGTAACTGTTTAGCATTAAGTAGACAGGTAAGAAAGGTTTTCTTTCAGGGGAGTCAGGATGGCCGAGTGGTTAGTGCTCGTGCCTCCCACCTCTGTTGGACCCAGGATTGAGCCCTAGGTTTGCATGTGGGCCAAGATTTGTCGATCTTCTTCTGACTATCTGGTTTTCCTCCCTCCACAAAATTGACAACTGGCAAGCAACGGTTTTGTAACACGGGGAGTCAGGATGGCCGAGTGGTTAGCGCTCGTGCCTCCCACCTCTGTGGACCCGGGATCGAATCCTGGGTTTGCATGTGGGCTAAGATTTGTCGATCTTCTTCTGACTCCGAGGGTTTTTCTCCGTGTTCTCCGGTTTTCCTCCCTCCACAAAATCGACTGTAAATAACGCCAAGATCTGTGCCGAGGGCCATATGTTAGATAACTTCCACAAGGTTAATATGTTTACCCTCGTTAAATAGATAAAGTTTAGTTTAATTAAAGTTCAGTGTTGAGTCGTCATTGATTTCGAAGCGTGCTACATACTATAGCTTTGTTGATGAATACACAGTAAGAATAGCCATTAGGACTTTAAAACTACGTTTCTAAATACAGCTCAGAACAATAAGATATTCGAGCACTAGGTTATCAAAGATTTACACACCTTAGTAGCATAGTTGTTTTTTTTATCCTATTTGATGATTAGTTCGAATATCAGTACCACAGCTTCCTAGTTATTATTGATGAAGCGCGCCAAATCCATAGTACGATCGGCGATTTATTGTGTAGTTTGTAGTAGAGGTCGTTTGTGCTAACATGTGCGACAATTCTAGCTAGAGTTCCATTTCTCACGGGCTTAAAGGGGAACTTTTGTCAAACAAAATCTTCAAAAGAGTTTGAAAACGATATTGAAAAAAATTCCTCGTATCGCGCACACTTTCCGAGAAATTCGAGTTTAAAACACTTTACTTGTCGCATTGTTCCGGCGGCTAAGAAATAGGGGTTAAGCGGAGAGAGAGAGAGAGAGAGACTATGTATTAGGCCTGTACTAGTAACAGGCAGTGGCGCAAACTATGCGACAGTTCTTCAAACACCAGTCTTCAGATATTTGGCGCTGTGATTTGGTTGTATTAACTGATCTGGGATTAGCAAGTCCTTTGCTATGCCATGTGTAAGAGTGTTTCCGTGTGTTTGGTATTCCGTGGCATTCCTGGCATTTCGTAAATAGGGATCTCAATAGGCAATACTTATCATTATAGACCTATATTTTCTGACAAAGTTCAAATTTTAAGGTTCTGCATGTGCTTAAAGCTAATGCTTGAAATCTCAGCTCTAGTACTAAGAAGGCAACGGACACTTAATGTTTTCAAACTGTTTTGTTACTTTGGTTGGTGAGTAAGTACAATGACTATGTGAAATTTATAGTGCTGGTTTGTAAGTTTTGATCCTCTGTCCAAGTCTGATGAAAGACTATGTTGCTGACAACTGGTGGCCTCTCGAGTATATCATGCAGTTTCTTAATTGACGCTTAGATGAAAATTTTGAATTCTGATTTTTCAATTTTGTAACTTCTGTTTTTGCTTTTTCGTTCTTAGTCCTTTCAGCATATGCTGTCGTTTCAAAACAAGGTAAGAGCTACAGCCATCGTTTGTGTTGTTGGTTTAGTCGGAGTAACCTCCGTCATATTTTTCAGCTAAGACTAAATTAGTGATTGTTTAAGTGAATCCCCAAGGTTTAGGTGTTGTTGCTTAGAGTATTTATTTCCTGAAGCAATAATCAAACGTTTATATTCCCTTATAATCTTGTATTCAGTTTTACAACTTATTTCATAACACATTCCTATAAATTATGCAAAATATACCCCTATATAATGTAAATATATCAACAGTCAATTAAGCTATAAAGAAACAAAGTATGATTATTCCATGAAATACCAACTTAAACTATAACAGTCTGGTGAAGTTAGACGAATTATCCGATTTCGTGATCAAAACCCATAAGGACAGTCCAAAAGGCTTATCAAAACAACACCATGTTATCAGATCAACTTTTAACACATTGGCAATTTTATCTACTATTCAGTTAGATGTTCGAGCATGCATCTTTTTTACAAAACAATGTACTTGTGTTCGTTGGACACGAGATGGTTTGTGGCAAAGAGATTCTTTATTTTTCATTGTATTTTTTACCGTCTCGTTTGGAATACGTGTTCGCAGACCGATATTCACCAGCCAGATCAAAAGAACATAGCGCTACATTATTGTCTTGATATCTTTCACATTTTGACTCTTTTCTGTAATATATATAAACTAGGTAAGTGTTTTAAAACCCCAGCACCATATTGACATTTTTAACAACCATTTTTTATTTTCCTTCAGGATATTATAGCCATCAGCTGCTCGTGGTGTAAAACAGCGGTAAGATTTTTGTGTTCGTGGTAGATAAGTGATTAAACTCGCTTTCCAGCAAACTGAAAGTTGGTTGGTGGCCCCTATTTCAAGTGCCAGACTAGACTTCAAACACACTAAGATTGGAAAGTTGGCATTGAAAGTTATGATATTGCTTGTTCTTTTTCGTTCACCATCATATTTTTTCATACGGACTATACTTTACTAGCATTAGTTCAGCAAATTCTGCGGACGATTTCTACGTGGAATGGTGGTCTTTATAAAGCTCTACATCCCTTTTGTGCAAAAACATTTCTTACTCACCTTAAACGAAGCTTCATTCAGTTATTCAACATTTTCTTATTTTTTATCTCGTTTCAGTACCACAACAAAAAAGATTGTTTTGGGATTGAGAAAATCGAAGAGTTCTGTGATCTGGGAGCGCACGCCAATGTAATTGTCCCACCATCTTGGGTCGTCAAGCTTCCTCCTTCCCGAAGGGTACAGAAATAACTTTGTTTGTGTTCAATTCACATTTTAAAGACCTAAGAAGGCTATCTGCAGTAAGTGTGTACAGCCAGTAACAGGGTCAAGAAAAGTTATGGATTTAAAAAGCGTTTTCCAGGCCTGTAAGAGTCGTGGAGTTTTGGAAAATTTGGCAAGCTCACGGAATAGTCATGGAAATTGATTTTTCCCCTTGTGCTATGGATTTTGGTTAAAAAAATTTTGTTTTACTGAGCGCAAAAGTTATAAGATATGTTCATGGTGTTGCTTGCAGTGTTTGTGAATAATGTGCTAGACTAGGATTTTTTAAAGGAATACAGAGTATACCGTTCGTAAAAAAGTTGTAGAATTTTATTCCTCATTCTTATTCTTGGTCCTTGAAAATCGAACATTTGAAGTAGTTCTTTTATGACCAGCGTCAACCATGGTGTTCCTTGCAGTTTTTGAAATAACCTTGCTAGACTAGGGTTTTTTGAAGGAGTACACCGTTTCTTTTGTGTCATATCGTTTATATATTATCTAGCCAATCGTTCAGCGGAAGATTGCATTAGGGTAAAGTCTGCGAGCAACAAGATAAATATGTGTTGTAACAAGAACTATATTGTAGGTTCTCATTCTTTCTTTATTTTGAGGTTCTGTAAGTTCGCTGATTATTTTTAACTAAAGAACAAATTCTGAAAATCTAGAATCTCTGAAACCTAATGTTCTTGGTAACCGCACATGTACAGATCACCGGAAGTTCCGGTACATGCCTGCGTTTTCCTTCGTCAAACGCTATCCGAGCAATGCAAAAATGGTCCAAATAAACGTTACTAATGATTGTTGCAAAATGTGGCGACAACAAGAAAGTAGAGCGAAGCGAAGTATAAGATATTTAAGAAAAGTTAGCAGAAGCACAAGAAATTTTGTGAATCTATGACGTTATTTTCCATGAGTGTTCATGTTGTGTGCAAAACAAAGCATTTTTAATAAATTATAAACACGCCTTAAAACTAATTAATAGTAGTTCAAAAGATGAACCATCTAATGATTGGACGTTTACTTACCTTCAACATTGTCTTTTTGTATATATTTAACGTGATAGGGGTTTGTTTTCCTAACAGGGTCGGCAGTCATCAATGAAAAGAAACACAAGCTTTAGGAAGAACAGACCCTTAAAAAGAAAATCTACCAAGGTACATGTAAGCAACATTTTTTAAAGTTCTTAAAAGGTAATCAAGCCTCGGCTTGGAATTGAGGCTTAGATGTGAAACTGTTTGACTTAAGAACGCTTCTAACAAAGAAGAATCTGAGGAACTCTTGCAGACTCAATAAATATACAAAATCTCGTCGACAGCTCTCGACAACAAAACAATATATATAGGATTAAGTTTTTTTTCTTTCTTTATTTGCTTTGATTTGCTTTAGGATCGAACTCTGGGCTCATTTCCATAGCAGAGTAGGTAAATAAATTCACCGCATTTTATTCGTGAGTTTAGAAAACAAAACAGATAATTAATTCTACCGCATTTTATCCATCAGTTTGGAATACAAACAAGATACAGGCAGCGCAAAAAAGGGGGTTAATTCCAACCTTACTATGCTACTATGATAATAATAATGACGAGAATAATATTTATACTGTTTGGAGTAAGAATGTGTGAAAACTCTCAAAGTTTATTTGTATTCGTAGCAGTCGTAATGTCATACTAAATAATGAACATATGACAAGGGTATCAATTAAAGTATTATTAAGTTTTAAAGTACACAAATAATTGTTGTAACTTTACTGTAGTGTGATGAGGAGGACTATAATACCGATGAGGACAATGAGCATGCTAACAAAATTGATAAGGATAGGCAAAACGAACCTGATAGTGGTGATGAAATGAAGCGTATCATTGCCAATCAATTAAGAGACGTTTGGATTCGACGTGCTTATGAATTTTGGCTTTGTCCTGTGAGTCACACCCTCTTAGTTGCTTTGATAAACAAATGAAGACATAATGCGAACATCTGATTGGCTAACTTGCGTTGTTCTATTGTTCAATGGAGGTATTGAAATTGCAGAACCTGTGCAGCTAGTCCTTTTCTGTGTGCATCATGAAACTAAGATGGCTACCATATTTCTATTTAAAGTTTATTTTTTGAACTATTTAGAAAAGCAAATATAATTATAACGAGGTGATAAAAGGAGACGATATGAGAAAAAGAATGAATTTGCCATCAGCAGTGTATGGAACTTGGTCTCAAGGCTATGCGACATCTTTCATGAAAGTTATGTGGTGTCTTCTATGATTCCCACGAGCTAACAAGAATGTCTTCAACAACATTGAATAACCATTTTAGCAAAATCTTGAAATTGGAGTTGTGTCTAAAACCAACTAGGTTTGGATTACCAGCTTTGTGGATTACCTCAAACCAAAACAATTTCGCTTCAATCTTGATTGAAGTGGAAACAGCCGGATTTCCCTAAACTTACCAGCTTAGCTTACCAGAGATCAGACCATAGGAAGTACTCAATCGAGCCAGCAGCTATTTATCTTTCCATATAACATGTCCTTATGGCAGGAGTGTTAGCAAATGAAGATTCTAAGTAATCTATCTGCCAGCTAGAGTACCATAAGCTAGTCACTAGCCTCAGCCTGGTGAAGAATCCTGACAAGAAGCCAACAAGAGTCTTCTGCAATGTGTAGTACCTCAGTCTTCCTTCTCATTTTTACTTAAGCACAAGCTAAAGAGTTTACCAGCCCGTTGGATCTTTTGCAATCAGTTGAAGTGTTTGCAACAAACCATCAAAAGTGTCTGCTTATGAATGGACCAACTTATTGAATTTACAACATGTTTCGAGTTAGCATCACGGATACATAATCTAGTTTAGAATTCGTTTCTGAATCAATTTTACTTTATGTCGTGTGGACTATCCCAAAGGTGGAGCTCAATCTTTTGGATCTTTCGTGGTTTTTGAAAAACGTATCACACCAACAAAAATAAAACTAGATCTTACCACAATTTTTCTTCAACCCCTGATTTATGCTGATTAACATAGGGACTTAAAGTGACTTAAAATAATTCTCTAGCCAACGTTGCTACCTGCTTGTTAATCTCCATTTGGAGTTTTTCCGCATTTATCAACAGACAAATTTGCAAAAGAAGAAAACTTTGCACACTCGAATCACGTCTTATTAACGTTAACATCCATGTTGAATTATACTAGAGGATAACTGAGTTAAGAAGTAACATTTGTGTCTCCATTTTCTCTCGCAGGAAAGAAGACCATTCGTGGTAAGTCATGAAAGCTTTCCTACAATTGTAAAGAATATTTTAGGTGTTGAATTTTGTAGCCCAAAATTTTCACCAGTAGTTGTCATCCCTTCACATTGAAAATCGTTTCGTTATAGGTTTGATATTTTATGATATTTTGCCTAAACGAACAAAAAAAATACGAGTGACCTGAATTTGTTTAAATCCAGTTTCTACTAAAGAATTATAGATGCACTCGAAAAGTTCCTCTGCTATTTTTCTTTAAGAAGAGTCGAATCTGCTTCTTCCAATGTGGAACACAACATGTATATTTTATGAATGCCTTTGCAAAAGTCGTACAGTTGTTTTCAACTCTAAAACTTTAAATTTTACTCTTTTTGTTATAGATCAAGCCGTCAGGATCAGCACAGAAAAAACCTCTTCTAGTTTTTATTAACCCTAGAAGTGGTGGGAATCAGGTAAGAATATGAAGTTGGAGATAAGGTCTAAAGTGACTGTAGAAGGCGCTGATCAGGCTCAATTCATTTCAAGGCACAAAATTTTGCGAGGCATGAACAAGTTGGATTGAACTTACTTGCTTTGTCTAGAGTGTTGTTTGCTACCCCAGACCTGGATAGATTTTTAAAATGCATAATTTATACACAAGAAAAAAGGTTTATGTAAAATTTTTCACTGCTACTTTACTAGACTTGTACTTATACTTCAAATGAATAGTTAACAAATAAAATTAAGCCTTGAAACTTCTTGTATAAGGGGCACATTTTCATTTTCCTCTTTCTTTTACTAGGGTTTGAAGATAATGCACAAGTTCCAGTGGTTATTAAATCCAAGACAGGTTATTAGTTTGTTTCTTGTTTCTACATTCAGTTGTTGGTAGTAGGCTCTGGAAAACTTTGTAGTTCACAATTTCTAAGGTCATTTCCAAGGTGAAGCTCTTGAATGCTGTTCTTAAAAACTAGACAATCTAAAGCTGCTAAAAGTTCCAATTCCTTGTATAATCAATTTGCTAGCTTTCTCATAAAACAGATCTAAAAATGAAAGAATTTTACTATTTTTGTAAATTTTTCTATGTGAAAGAGATTATATAGTAATTCGGGTCTTAGAAATAAAGTTTTGCTGCATTGGATAATTCTTTAAAATTCCTGAAAACGTTAGAAAACTCCTGGTAGGAAGAAATCATTCATCAGTACGAACGCGGGGCTTATTCGGAGTGGCTGTGGGGGGGGGGGGGGGGGGGGGGGGGGGG
>JAOBAT010130941.1:0-12405 GCA_026413305.1 Hydrozoanthus tunicans
GAAATTGAGGAAGAGAGGTGGCACTTTTAAGTTCTAAATCTAATGAGTTCCAATCTGTTGCTGCCGTAAAAGCAAAGTTCCTTCTACCACAGTTATTAATGCTCAATTCTGACTGGACACTGTCCGTTAACCGGTTATTGTTTCAAACCCTGGTAGTGGGTCAAGCATTGGTGTAGCCATTTTTATTGCCTGATGTGATTTTATTCATTTCATACTTTCAACATTTTGTATTTGTGCTGTACTTCTTTTGGTATAGAGCTCTCTTTTATGGAGTAGATTAATTTTGAAATTTTGATTTATTTTGTAAACACCTCAGTTGATCTAAATTTGGAGGCATTGCGGCAAGGATTGCCTGCTAGCCAGCAAAAAAATGCCTAAGGCACAAATTTGTGTTTGTTGCTGTTGTTAAAAAATCATGGGCAGCTCTCATGAGAACTAATTCCACTATATAGTCCAGACCTTTGACTATTAGTAAAACCAATGTAGGTATTAATTAATCAACTGCTGTACTTTCTTTGTTTATTTACACAGAACAAAAAATAGATTTGAAAAATACCAACCTGAAGAAACTCAGAGTCAAGCAGTTGAAGAAAATCTTGCTGGATTATGATGAAGACTGCAAGGGCTGTGTTGAGAAGTCTGATTTTATCAAGAAGATTCAAGAAATCATGGAGCAGCACACAGAATTATAGTAACTTTTGGTTCATTTTATATAATAATTTTGTAACATCTGTTGATGTAAGTTTTGTGAAACTTAATACATGGGCTGGAGGCACAGTTTGTATTACTTGGTTGTTTGAACAAAGTATGGAGATGGTTTAAAAGCAAGGAACCCACTCTGGCAGACTTCCATACTGGCTCTGGAGCTAAATAGCTGACATATTTTTAAAAAGTTTTATACTTTTCAAAGTCAACTTACAATCTACTGTTATTTAAAGCAACTTATGTGAAGTGAGCAGATTCGAGTTAGTAATAAAATCTAACAAGAATATGTTTGACGAGGGTTTACTCAACAGAATTTGCAGTGGGGGTGCGTTGCTGGACTATCGTAAACATGACCCTAAACCAGTAACGTTTCAACTCATTTCTTGCATACTGTACGAAACAGTTAACTGCTAACTTATAAAAAAGTGTTTAAATGTTCTTAGTCAAGTTAATTAAGGTTAGTTTTGTCAACTCGTGTGAAAATTACACCGGAAGCAGAAAACTCGAGATTGCAGACACAACAGAGCAATAATTTGCTGCGGAAGCCCGTCAATTTCTTTTGTCTTCACTACACTTAGAGCTACTTGTTGTGTCGAGTGCAGGGCTACTTCAACTCAAATTCCTGGAGTTAGCGGACTTAAAAAGGAAATGACTTAATCCTAGAAAAATCCGGAAGCTCAATTTTCCTGAAAATCGTTGACATGCTAAATATAGCTTCAGTTTCTGTGTGCGGCACAAGATGGGTGTTTTAAAATGGGTTTTGCTGAAAAATTTCTTTAAGTGTTCATGTTCGGGGGGTTATTATATAGAGGCATTTCACAAGTAATTAGTCTTTCCAAATCGGAGCTGTGTAGAATTCGTGACTCTAACCGACACAAGAACTCTTGCAGAAACTGTTTTCCACCCCATCTTAAAATATACTCTTTTTTTAAGAACAACGAGGCTCAGATTGGCCAAAATTAAAGATCAATTTAAGAAGAAGCCGAGGCTCGGGCTCGACAGCTATTTTGAAACTGTTTTCCACCCCATCTTAAAATACACTCTTTTTTTAAGAACAACGAGGCTAGATTGGCCAAAATTTAAGATCAATTTAAGAAGAAGCCGAGGCTCGGGCTCGACAGCTATTTTGAAACTTTACCTTCGACTATTGAATTATAGCAATACAGAAACGATTTGCAGTTTCCCTCTTTTAATCAGTCATTGCTTCAAATTCTTCGCAGTATGCGTATATATATATACTTGCCCCGAAGTTCTTACAATTTGTTTTCCGATACATGTATATATTGCAATACCTAAGGCTTAGCTTTTGTTCGATTTAGCCACACTTAGAAATAAGAACAATTTAAGAACAACTGGTGGCTCAAATCGCCAAAAAGTTAAGAACAATGAGCCTCAGAAAAATTTACTGGTTCTTATAAAAAAAAGCGTGTAGAAGTTTTTACCTCCACGTGGCTAGGAGCTTTTAAAAAAAGCTTTATAGAGACTGACGTAGCAATCACCATGTTAAGATTCTGTTTTAAAACTTTTAACACTATCAGTTCAAAACATAGCATCAGCCGCCCCCGATTTTAGGGGCGGACCATTTGGATTTTGAGGGGGGGGGGGCAGTAGAAGATTTAGAAAAAAACATTCCTGCAACCCTAAAAGAAAGAAAAAACAATCTTGCAGCATACAATCGAGGAGAAAAGTACAGCGGAGTATAAAGTGGAACAGTCACCTCGTTAATACGGCCACCTCGTTATGACGGTCACTTTTTTCAGTTTAGTCTGCAAGTCGAATGGCCTAGCACTTTCTTATAAAGAAACACTGAGTTAATACTGCAATCGATTTTTTCTGGCCCGTAGGTGACGGTATTAACAGGGTCCCACTGTATTGGGGAAAAACGTTTAATTGAAAAAAAACATCTTGCTTGTTCGGCAGCACGAAAAAAAATTCTTGCATGGAATGAGTCTTGCATAGCGTTATTGACCTGTTTCGAATCTTTGACACTTTGACAGAAAAATTTTGCAGTCGCAAAGATGTTTTATGCTAAAATGATAAGCCAGTTCGACATTTCACAAACACAAGCGCGCGTAAAAGGTAAAATTCGTAAAACTTAAGGTCATTCCTCTGTTTTTCATTGCGCAGCTCTTCTGCCCATTTTCACAATATTTATATTTGTACAGAAATTTCCCACTAATGGTTCAATTTCGCCTAACGATTCATGTATTCGCTGACCAGAACCATTTCCTCTCATTTGGACACAAATCGAGGCGTACTTAACCACACTCGCCCCAGGCCCCTCGCAGAAAATTCCGTTTTGATGCTAATTTTTTTACTATTTTGCTGAATATCTAAAAACTGAAATCGGGGACCCCCCTTTTTCTTTTTCAATTTTGTAACAAAATAACTTCCCAACTGGTACAAAAACTTAAACAATATCTATCAATAGAAAGTACAGAATTTGGGTCATTGAAATCCTTCTGGTGGGAAATTTTTAGCAGTTTTCAACTAGGAATGAGGTAGTTTTAACGCTGATTAACCATGTTAATCAATGACATTTATTGACAAAACTCCTTGAATGTGTAGTTAAGTCGACTGAAAGTCAAAAAAAGTGATAAGAATATAAGTCACCCTAGTGTTAATCAGTAATGTTTGTTATTGGTGGCCGGATAAAAATATGTGATGATGACATTTTTTGACTAAATTGGCACAAAATAACCATAGTTTGCCACTCTATAACTCAAAAACGAAGTTGGTGACTCCCACTTTTTATTCAATATTCGGAGTCAACATATATAAAGGAACTGACAAAGTTTGAAAAAAATAAAGGTATGTGCGGATTTTTTTCAGGGAATGACCTTAAACAAAAGAACGCAATAAAGCGGGATGGAAATTCATTAATATTCCTTTCAGTAAGTTTGATGAATATTTGGTTTTAGTAAAATCATACCGGTAGTCTATCATGAATGCTGCATTCTGATTTGCTACGCTATTCATAGGCTATTAGTGATAGCCTACGAGTAGCGATTGCGCGTGATCATATTTGTCGTAAACATTAAAGAATTAATTTTAAGGCTTTAAAAAAATATTTTTTACTTCTGATTTTTGACCAACTAGTATGATTTTACTAAAACAATTATCCGGACGCGCGCTTGTTTATGAGAACTGTCGAACTGGCTTATTATAAGACTCTAACAACGAAATGAAATGAATGGCTTTTCACTTTCGATGAAAAGGAGAGAGAAAAGTTTTACGGTCATTGCTTTTATCAAAGCATCTCGAGTGTGAAGACCATTTAAAATTATCACAAAACCTTTAAAATAAGACAAAATTTCAGGGTTCAATTATGTTTGTACACAGCTTTGTTCTGTTTTAGACCTCTTCACGAGTAGTCATTGCTGATTCCGCTCCTGACAGGAAGTATAAGCTAAACCGGAAGTTTAATGACCCTACTTAAAGTATTATCATAACAAACGCAAGGTAATGAAACCGAAACTTGGTATCGAATTTGTAACGATCCAAATTTAACTTCATAAATTCCCCTGCTCGCGTGTATGACCTGCTGTTGAACAATAGGCAGTAATATAAAGAAGAAAACAAACTCTAGTGGGTTAATTTCCCAGTTGGAGCAAACTCCTTACAAAGCAGAAAACGCGGCGAGTTCTAGAAATTGAATCAAACAAACTGAGGTAATCGTTCATTATAGTCTACTTTGCACTCATCAGTTATTAACAGATTGTTAGCTTGCTATTCATAGAAACTGAACAACAAGCAAGGTGAGAAAATATTGATTGTGTTGTCCTAGCCAAGTGAATTGCTTTGAGATTGCTCTGATTGTAAACAGTGCGACAGTTTTTCTAGCAGTCTACCGTTTGAGTAAATTCAGTTGAAACTTATCTAGAAAAGCTTCGAAAAAGTTGAAAATCCGGTACATACATTCGCGAACTGAAGGACCATTTTAGAAAACTGTGAGAACTGTCTCATGCGATCGAGTATTCGTACAAAGTTTCGACAAAGTTGTTTGTTTCTCTCGTACAGAATGCGAGCAAGTTTCTGAAATCGACATCCTGAAATCCATTAGCCATACCTTTCTATACATGTACATTTAAGGCTTTAAATTTGTTTATTTCTTCCGAAAACTTCAATATCGATTTGAGCGGGTTTCGCGATTTACGTGTTGTTTTCCACATGATCCGACATACCTTCCACTCCATAAAAAGTTTCGGTTTCGAGAGAGACTGTCAGTATTTGAAATGGAAAACCAAACAGCGCGTTATTCTCGCCCTTAAAATCTGAGGGCACGTATAACCTCGAGCAGCCTCATATTTTCATCTAGAATTTGTTGAGTTCTTTTACTTTTTTAGTTGCCCGGCTTACAAAGTGTTGATGTTGTTCTATAATATCTACATAGGCTTCTCGAAACACAAGTTTGTGAGTTTGGCTCATTGGGCTAATGGTCGAAAGTGTAAACTTTATTTCCCGTCAGGACGCCTTCGAATATTCGTATCAGAGCACGGAAAAATATGACGAAAGGCTACATGCCTCTTAACAAGAACAAGGTTTTATGAACGAGCCTTAAATCGAACAAGCTAACAACACTCGAGTCTCGACTTTGCAGCATACAATCAATACTGTTTAATGAAAACACAAAATATCACGCCATTCACGTGGCGTCTTTCTGCAGCTAGAAACACTGAGAAAGTAGAGAAAAAAAATCAAACTGTGCTGCACGTGTTTTAACAGTGCCGAAGCGTGTATATACAGCAATTAATAATAAACGTTAACTAATGTTGAGGGGAAATAACCTAATATCTGACTGTCCTGTAATAAAACAAATAACTATTCTTTAAAAAAATTAGCATATTTATTTTCTGACCAAAGCTTGATATTGTTCAGTATTAATTACTGGCCGATATTCTTTCGAATACTCTTGGTTCCGGGAATACTTCCGTTTTTTATTTGATTGAGTATTGCTCTCGTCTGTTGGCGCCTCTTCGATATCCTTAGCTACTTGTAGGAGCTTCAATTTTGATTCTCAAGAAAACATCGCCTTTTTAGTTTAAAGTTAAAAGAATAATTTAGTAATTGAGTGCATTCACATGACAAGAACAACCGGTTCAGTCTTCAGTCAGTTTAGTTCAGAAACTCGAAGACGGCGCGTATTGTGGATGTCATTAATGGCCATACCCATAACTGCAGTTTTTATAGTTAACAAGTGATCAATCTTTGGCCTGCACGGAAAGAAACTTGGAAACTTCCAGGACTTTCTCTGTATTTTTGTCTTATTTTCATCGTAAATCTTTTTGAACCATTTTAGTCTACTAGACTGTTTTCGGACAGTTTTCCGCTATACAGATGACAATGCGAAAGCAGTTTTCATCTCGAAACGGAGTTTGTTTTCAGTTTACATGATACCAGAATCAAATGTCATTCCAGAACGAGATTTTCATTCGGATTGAAAACCGAAATTAACTCATTCTGGAACGACATCAATTTTGACTCGGGATCATTTAAACAGCTAGATGCAGTGAAATGTATGGCGCGGAATGAACTCATTCTGGAATGAAACTCGTTCCGGTATCATGTAAACAGCTCCTAACTTGACCCGAAACATTGTTTTCAATAACACTTTAATAAACTGTTTGCATATAACAAAGTTCAAATCTCGACCAATTATCTACGTTTTTTACAGCCTAGAAACTAAAACTCTTTTCTAAAAGGTTCGTACAGTGGTTAAACGGGGAAAAAACCATCCGGCTGGCAGCATCGGTTGCTGCAAAACAAAACTTTTTCAGCTTGCAACAGCTTCGTTTTGATGTGAGACAAGTTTGTACGCGGATGGAAAAAGACGCAACAATACATCACTGGCTGTTGGAGAACTTTGTTGCTTGAAGTAAAGCAAACAAAAGTTTTTGAACCACCACCTGCACTGAACGAATTTTCAATTGAGGGACTTCCCCGTCGAATCGACCGTTCTTGGAAAACACTTTCTTCCAATCGTTGTTCGCTTAGCACATTTTAAATACGTATATAGAAACTGAAAGTGGTGTAAAAAGACAAGTTTGCGCATGCGGTGATGAATCAGCAAAATTTAGTTTATGACACGACTATTTTAAGAAAGCACGAGGTATATATAAAAGTAAAGTGTAAATGAAACTCAGTTCGTTGTAGGTTGGTAAGACTGTTGACGCTTTTCAGAACTATAAAGTTAAATTAAAAATATTTTTCTTTGCCATGATAACTAAACTGCTTCGTTCGTGTCAAAGGGAATACAAAAGAAAGGTAAGACAGAGGTTTTGTACAGTATGTGTAACTAAGAAACATTACCATATTGATGGGCAAGTTAAAGATAAAATAAAGTGCAATTAAATTAAACTTCATTTCATTATTTGGGTTTGTTCAGTTTAGGGACTTTGATGGAAATATTTTAAAATTTCGGTTGCTACCTTAGTTTCTGTATCCTATAGAAATCGTTGTGCACATCAGCGCGCTCACTGATTTTTGCCAGCGCATTGACTTGATGTTAATGTTTATTTTTTTTAACAGAAATATATGAGGAAAAAACGAAAATTTTTTCCCTTTTGCGAAACAATAAACAAAGTGACAAGCAATCCCGTTGGCGTCATTTTGTCAAAGAGTATCGTAGAATATACACGAATAATAGATTAAATAGTAATGTGTACCATTACAAAACTTAGGGCCTCTTTACAACTGGAGCGAGTTGTCGGCTTCCCGGTTCTATTTTATTTTGCCCTTTCGTTTACTTGCAGGCGGGCTATCCCGGCTTGCCGAGTTTTCGAATTCTATCTCGGCCAGCCGCGGCACCCGGCAAGCCGAGACAATTTTAGCGCATGTAAATGCATGTAGCCGAGATATCTCTGCCAGGCGGGACGGCGGTTGTGAACACGTAACGTAACTATTCTGGCTTTACTCAACGAATAATTGTTTTTGTTTTAACTCAGAGGTCACGGGAGAACAGGCAATAGGACTGTAGATCCCCTTCGATGCCTGCCACCCTGCCGTAACCTACGGTTTTTAATGTCTTTATCCGAGATAATGCAAGAGAGCGAAAAGGGGAACTGAGGATTTTTGTCCTGTTCCAAATCTTGCAGAATAGGAGGAGTTTGACTGCATTCAACGAACGGCGATGTCACGAAAAATAACCCACGTTGAAGCAAATTTTCGGTCATAAACCGGGGTATTTTTTAAGTGGCCTTAAAACTTGTACAGCAATGCTATTCAGTAGAGGTTGCCAACACTCACGAATTTTATCGTTGACAGATGACAAACCATCAAGTGGAGGAATTTTTTAAGGACAACTTTGGCAAGGAGTACCATGTTGTGTTGCACGGCCGATGTGAAAGCATCACCCCCCTGGCCTTGGTAGTGAAGCAGAAGAAGAGATGGCACAACAGGGGGAGCAACTTAGTAGTGGTGGCAAACCTTTCCAAGTACATCAAAGAAGAGAAATTGATTGAGCACAGAAGACTGGCAAGTCAGAAAATCAAGAAGGTCGAAAAGAAACTTAAGAAGGACGAAGTCAATCGCCTTAATGAAAGAGTAAGTGAAAAATAAAGCCAGTCTAAATAGCTTAAAGTCCGAGTACACCCAATACGGGTTCTGGGCGACTTTTTCTCATATTTCTTACAATATCTCCGTCCTTGATTTGAATCTACATAACTGCATCGCTTATAACACAGATGAAATGAAGGAGAATCAGCTTGAATATTTTAAGATTTTTTGGATGAGTCTTAAGTTGTATTTTATGTTTTGATGATTGGTAATTTTAAAGAGAATTTTTAATTTGGTTTTTTTTTTGGGAAACTTAAAAACTAGTTTGAAGTTAATATTTGATGTAAATTCGCCAAACCGTCTGTACTAGTCCCTTGCCAGGAGGAACGGTTTGTTGATTTTACTCAATATTCTTCTTATTCAAATATATTTTTCAACTTCCACACTATTCAACAAAGTTTAGGTGTACTCCCGTCTTAAGGTTAATAAGTTTTACTTTAGTTCTGATCCTGATCATATATATATTCTGCTTCCAATTACAAGGCCAATACAAGTGAGTATAACTTTGAAGTGGAGGAAGTGGTTGGGGTGAGTTACACGTTCAAAGATCTCCCTGGGGACCTGGTGCTAGGGAATCTTGACGAAGAATACTTCGAAGACCCGGATTTAAGAACGATTCTGAGCATGCCACTAGACAAGGAGAAAATGAAACCTTTCGAGGATGTACATCGGATATACATTGTCACCAGGTATGCAAACGGTGTTGCTTAGTGGTGGGGCAATGCACTCTGGGAATGGGGACTGGCATAAGGATCTTGGAGTGTAGGAATCGAGTGATGATGATATCAATTTAAACAATGATACTTAAGATATTATTCCATGTTGATCTGACAGTTTTGAATAAATCATTTTATTAACTAGCCCGAGAAAAGAAAATACCGTTCAATAAATCGAAGTTTTGGACCAAGAAACGAGTGTTGAACTTGTATAACAATATTTCGACTTTATTTCACGTCATAGTTATGTTAAAAATTATTTACAAGCGCAGTCAGTATTTCTATTTGCGTCTTAGAAAAGGCTCTAGGTCTCTCGAGGCTTTTAGGCCTTCGTTTATTGTTGGTTTTGAACTCTTTATTTAGTAAACCTCGAGGAATCGCAACCTCTACCAGTTGTCACCCGAATCAACCAATTGCCGAAAATCTCTGAGAATCTCTGTTGCTGAAAATTTTTTCAATGGGAATAAGCTGAATATCATAAGAGGAATGATATAACAAGTAACAAGTCCCCTCCTACCACAGCTGCTAGACATTTTCTGCTAACCCCTAATCATTCCTCTAATGATATTCAGCTTATTCCCATTGAAAAAATTTTCAGCAACATAGATTCAGTCCGCAAAGCTCGTGAAGCTCACCTTATTCTTAAGGCAAACACTCGTGAACCGCACGGACTTAACATTAGAGAAGATTTGTAATTTTTGCCTTCATTTTGAAGCCGCGTCCTTTATTTGTCTTGTACATCATTATGTTTTCATTTTCACCACAAGTGCCTTTCAATCGTCTTTATACGTCATACACAATATCATTTTTCATTTTGAAATGTATATTACAAACGATATTGCAAATTAATCCTTAAGACCTGAAGAAGACCGGTAGTCGCCGGTCGAAATATAGTTGTTTAAATTTATTAGTCGTTTGTCAGCTTTTCTTACTTTTCATATATTTTCAACACCGCTCACGGGAATGTCCGAGGAAATCATTGATTTGAGTGACAACTCAGCGTATCATATTCATGTTTTTAGAGAAAGTTTATCAATATTTTTCAGAAACATTTCATTATTCAGAAGCTTTGTTTCTGTAGCTGAATTAGAAAGAAAAGTGCTTATACTAATGAAGCAAAAAATATAAACAAAAACTCGCCTAATGCTATTACCAAACTGATATAATTAGAAACATCGAATAATTTTTTATTTACATAATAATTAATACAATAATAATAATAATAATAATAAATACAATGAATATATTAATTAACAATAATTAATAAAATAATCAATATAAAAATTAGTATAATAATTTATATAACAATCAATATGTAGTTAAAATAATTACATACTAACTAATAAATTATCGTTGATAAATCAATCTATTTTTTGCTTCTCTTCAACTAGTGTTGTGTACAGTGACAAATTCAAAATCAAAGGAAAATCTGTACACAGTGAAAAACTGGATTTTCACGTTAACGCTGGCAAATTTGCCAAAGTTCTGACTCCAGAAGTTCCCACTAAGCTCAAGGGGAGGCGTACAAAGAGAAAAGTTGCAGGTGCCCAGATTGAGAGGGCGGGACGCGGACCTATTCTTTTCGCTTTAGGGAAAGTAGACTACAGAAAAAGCGTTGGCAGGCTGGAGCTGACAGACATTGTGGGCAAAATCTGTGCCAGAGGTGCCCGGAGTTTTCCTGTAGAAAGACACAAAATATACCAACCGGTTGTTGATGAGATGCAACAGTATCTGGAAGGTATGTAAAAAAACCACATAGTTTTGCGAAAGCTTAAAAATAGGGATATGGTCAGGTCTAAGAACAGGGTCGAAGCAGGGGGAAGGGCTAGGGGGCCCGCCTATCCCCCTCCCCTTCCAAGGCAACGAAAAATATATGAGAATGTAGGGGGTAAGTGGTAAGGTGTGGTTGTCCCCCAATATCTCTCACAATTGCCCCTCATCCCCCCCCCCCAAAAACGGTATTTGATATAGCTCTGGAACTAATTAATGTCCGGTGCTTTGGAGAACAGGTCCTTTGCAGTTAGAAGTCACGTGGAAATATACACCTCTCTTAGATTAGTTAGCTATAACAAGGAAAGAGGAGGTTAACATAGGTCAGAGGGCATAGTATCAAGTCTCGACAAAAAGTACTTCAAAATTGAAAGTGAATATGAACTGGACTCCTGATATGAAACCAAAATTATTTAATTATATAAATGTATGTAAAAATAGTACTGGTAGACAAGCCTTGCTCTCCAGTTAATACCAATCAATACACGACTTCGGAGCAAGAACAAAAACGCGCACAGACACGGCCGATGGAGAAGGAATGCGAACATGCACTGACACGAACACGGGCACAAACACGGAGAAGAAATGCGCACGCGAACTGACACGAACAAGGGCACAAACACGGAGAAAGAATGCCCACACGCACTGACACAAACACGGACACAAGCACGGAAAAAGAATATGCACGCACACCTACACGAACACGGACACGAGCACGGAGAAGGAATGCGCACGCGCGCTGACACAATTACAGACGCGGAGAAGGATTGCGCACACTCACTGACACGAACACGAGCACATATAGGGAGAAGAAACGCGCACGCGTTCTGACACGAACACGAGCACAAACACGGAGAAAGAATGCGCACACGCACTGACACGAACACGGACACAAGCACGGAAAAAGAATATGCGCGCACACTGACACGAACACGGACACAAGTACGGAGAAGGAATGTGAATACGCACTGACACGAACATGAGCACAAACACGGAAAAAGAATGCGCATGCATACTGACACGAACACGGACACAAGCACGGAGAAGGAACGCCCACACGCACTGACACAAACACGGACACAAGCCAGAGAAGGAATAAGCACGCGCACTTACACGAACACGGACACGAGCACGGAGAAGGAATGCACACGCGCACTACACGAATATGAGCACAAACACGGAAAAAGAATGCGCGCACACACTGATACGAACACGGACACAAGCACGGAGAAGGAATGCGCACGCGCACTGACACGAACACGAGCACAAACACGGAAAAAGAATGCGCACACGCACTAACACGAACACGGGCACAAGCACGGAGAAGGAATGCGCACGCGCACTACACGAACATGAGCACAAACACGGAAAAAGAATGCGCACACACACTAACACGAACACGGACACAAGAAAGGAGAAGGAATGCGCACGCGCACTGACACGAACACGGATACAAGCACGGAGAAGGAATGCACACGCACACTACACGAACATGAGCACAAACACGGAAAAAGAATGCGCACACACACTGACACGAACACGGACACAAGCACGGAGAAGGAATGCGCACGCGCACTGACACGAACACGAGCACAAACACGAAAAAGAATGCGCACACGCACTAACACGAACACGGACACAAGCACGGAGAAGGAATGCG
>JAOBAT010130952.1:0-12404 GCA_026413305.1 Hydrozoanthus tunicans
GGTGATGGTGATGGTGATGGTGATGGTGATGGTGATGGTGATGGTGATGGTGATGGTGATGGTGATGGTGATGGTGAAGGTGATGGTGATGGTGATGGTGATGATGATGTTAATGGTGATGATGATGATGATGATGATGATGATGATGTTAATGGTGATGATGATGATGATGATGATGATGATGATATGATGAAGAAGATGATGATGTTAATGATGATTATGATGTTAGTGATTGTGATGATGATGACGATGATAACGATGTTAATGATAATGATAATGATGATGGTGGTGGTGATGAAGAAGATGTAGAAATAAAAATGACAATGACAATTACAATTACATTGATAATGGCAATGATATTGATGTTGCTGATGATGCTGATGATATCGATGACAACTATAGCGACAAAAAAACTCAAATTACAGAATTAATGCTTTAATAGTAACACCTAATCAGCCGATGAAAACAATTCTTAATGCTTTAAACAACGGGCTCTGGATCTTTAGAATACAAGAACCTTCTTGTTGCAAACTACGAGTCACTTTGAGCTACCACTACGCTTATTCTGTCTTACAATAAAACAACATGTACAGCTGTTACGTACCCCTACTGCCTGGCTTCTCTGATTAACTATAAAAAAGGAAAGTGTAAGTTAAAATCAAAATACGTCTAACAAGTACTTAGCTTTAAATCCAGAAAGAATCTTTCCATAATTAAGTTGTGTTTTCTAGATATAACGTAACAACAAATAATAACAGAACAAAGGTTTTGCTAGCATACAAAACAAAAAAATAATGTTTAATCGTTTAACCTCAACTGTATACAACAACGTTGTCTTGCTGCACTTTTCTTGCTCCGTGTACTGGGCAGAGAGACAACGAAACAGACGTTTTTAAGTGCTGGCCTATAAAGTGACTGAAGTGACCATTAGACCACAGGCACGTGAACACTCCGTGCTACTAACAGACTGGGACACAGGTGGCCCAAAGTTGAAACAATTATGGAAATTATACTTCTGGACAAATATTTCCTTTAAACATATTCTTGACTTTGAGTTAAAAAAAATACCCTTAATGAAATAAAGTCTTACCATTTCTCATGACACTTTTTGTTCTAAAAAGAAAAAAAATCATTTTGTTAAACGTTTAGTTCTTCTCATAAATTTGAAGTTAAACCTTGTTTGAAACTTACAGTAGGATACTGTTTAAAACGAATTAGTTTTATCTTTATATTCAAAAAAACAACTAACATAGTATAAGACCTTCAGAGTTTCATTCACTCATCAATTGTTGGGCCTCACCTTCGATATTGTCTTATCTCTCGCTTGAGTCTCACCAAAACAATGATGAGAATTATCAACAGTATTATGACTAGTCCTCCCCCGGTTGCCAGGGAGATAACGGTTGCCAGGCTACAGGCGGAACCAGTGTTTGATCCAGCTTCTGGCTTCAAATGCACAGTCTACGGTATTTGGAACAGTTTTGCAATTTAGTATGCTCCGTAAGATTGTTTTTTCTTTAGTTAACGGCTTAGATTTACAACACGTTACATAAAAAAAGAATATAATACAGTACTAGTAAAATACAGAACAATACAATACAATACCATACAGTGCAATACAATACATTACAGTATAAAATACTGAACACTGCAATATAATACAACACAATATATATAACGAAGCACAATGCAATACAATAAAATTCAATTCATATTAAACGTTTTCAGCTTTAGCCGAAAAAAAGCACTAACAGACGGTAAAGTAAAGTTAAAGGTAAAGTTTTACCGTAATGAGACATGTTTTCTTGTCAATCAACAGGTTGTATTTTGTATCAATTCTCAATTGCGTTATTTGTCGCATAACTTTGCGTAGCATTTAACTTGATTTTCTAAACTTAAAGGCTCGTTATCAGCCAGTTAAGGCAACGTTTATATGCTAAGGTAAGGACTGTAAGATTGTCTTTCATTTCATAAACAATTATAGTTCTTGCCGAGACCTTTCTAGGAAAATTTGAAAAATATTAGTACCGAATAGGCAATTAATCATTAACTTCTTAACAGCAGCAAGGATATGGCGTTTGAACTTCCTTGACGTTATCCGAAAAGCATAAATAGAAGTAAAATTTACCTAAACGAAATGAAAAGCTGTGGAGCCTATGTGTCTTTCTAGCGTGTGATAATTTCTCATTAACAAACTCCTTATATTTTACATAAGAGATAAACAAAATGGTAGCTAGCAATGAGATGAGCAATTTTACAATGAACTTGATTGTTTCATACAGTTATTTGGTTCTAAATTCCTAAATCCTACATTGTGCTAAAAGAAGAATGGCCGGTTGAAATTTCTCACAACTAATTGTTGGTGGGTGCAAAACGGTGAAAACGACTTCGATGTTATTGCCTTTTCACAAAAAAAACTTTATAAATTTTTATTTCTTGTGTATCATACTAGCAGAACATTTGCCAAGAATACTTGTGTAAAAGAATCTGCCTGTACAAAACTGTTCTTAGTCTTACGTTAAAATCATTCCGTTCTCCAAGCTAGAAAACAAACAACATACCGTGTTTTCGTTTGTCATGATTAAGATTCTTGATCGGGGACTCTATAACATCTCTCCAATAGACGCGCTTTTCATTTCACGCACTCGTTTTGTCCTTTTTCGTTGGCAAAATCACTAACCCTGTACCTTGAACTTCACAATCATAAAACAACTCCTTGTCAAAACACTCTTTCGTTTCAGCAGACACGGTTTAGTATAACCATTAAGTAAACTTGTGTTTTAGGTAGACGTTAAATAGAAATTGACAGAAAAGACGCGCTTTTCATTTCACGCACTCGTTTTGTCCTTTTTCGTTGGCAAAATCACTAACCCTGTACCTTGAACTTCACAATCATAAAACAACTCCTTGTCAAAACACTCTTTCGTTTCAGCAGACACGGTTTAGTATAACCATTAAGTAAACTTGTGTTTTAGGTAGACGTTAAATAGAAATTGACAGAAAAGAACTCGTTTCATTTGCTAACTTCGAATTTTATCTACTTCTCTGAGTATTATTTCAACGAAAAATAAAAGACAAATAGGCCATATAAAACAAAATTTAACTGCAGCCCAAATTTGGATTTTTGTATAGTGCTCTGACAATACTTCAACTAAGCCCTGGTAACTTTAAAATACGTTGTGTTTTCTAAAATAATAAATTTGTAGGCACTGATTAAAAAGTTTGAAACGTGTTCAAGCGACAATCGGGAATGATAAAATAAACATTACAGCAAACATGCTGGCAACACAAACCTCGAGAAACAGTAAAGCAACTATAGTTCTTATAAAAGTCATGATTATTCTAAATTTCAAAGATCTTCATCAAAACAGTTTGATCTAAGATGGCTTCTCTAGATTGTTATGAATTCACCGGGTTACTTTATAACTATAAGTGATAAAGATCATGTACACATCGAGGTACGTAGTATGGACTAAAATAAACCACATAAGAATGTAGTAAATACTCTTTCTGTTTCTCCTTCCCAACGTAAATTTCGATGGCTGGTTGTTAAAGAAACGAATAAGGTTTCCGCAGTACTGAAGCGAACTAGAGTCTACTTTCACGGTTTCACGGTTGAATGATTGTTGGTCACTCATCCGTGAAAGAAGAAGACAAAAATGGCGTCTCGTTGTTTCTCCGTTTAGGAAAATGAAATTATGACTATAACCAAGGAAGGAATATTTATGAGCAAAAACGAAGTCCTGTTTGGTTAATACTGAAACAGGTTTTTCCCTAGTGTCAGTGAGTAGTGCACGAATGGTTCTTAACCTCACCGCTTAGAGGCTCGGTCACCTCCACGTCACTGCTAACTATTTAACAAACATTTTGAAAACAAATGAAACGAATTAATAACAATGAGTGTTATTATTAAGTTATTATTATTATTATTATTATTATTATTATTATTATTACTATCATTATTATTATTATTATCATTATTACTACTATTATTATTATCATTATTTTTGTTTAACTAAATTAGTTAACTTTTAAGTGCGTTTTAATTCAGTGGACCTATCTGTGCCATTCCTAATACCTAACTTGAAAACTATGTGTTCAATGTGTTGAATATGTCATAAACAACCCATCTAAAATATGTCGATCGTTCGTTCTACTGTTCGTGAATTGACCTTTTCAAATAGAATGCCTGAACTAATTGTCAAAAGAGCTTCACTACCAGTGAAAAAGATCTGCCCGGTCGGTTAAAGTCCGGAAAGCTGCCGAGTTGTGGTTGGAGAATATTTATGTGCCTCCTAACATTGTCATACGTTTTACCGCAACCAATTCACTTTGCACAGACCAAAAGAAAACGATGTAGATTCTTCAGAACAACTTTATTTTTTAACTATAAATCAAATCATCCTAGAATCAAAGTGATTTCGAAAATATATCACACTATATCTCAACCGATTCTGATCTATTATATTTTCCCTGTGTTTTGGCTTCACGGACCTTCGTTGGTCCATGAGCAATGACCTGTTTCATCCGCGCTTAGAATGGCGTAAAGACTATCGTCATCTTCCCCATAAGGATCAGATTCATTCTTCTTGGCTTCATATTCTTTCCCTTCAAAGCAAATGTCGGCTACTTGGTATAGTGACTCACTGGATGCTGTTAAAGTATCATCTTGAACAACTCTTCCCATCATTCCACGCTGAGTCACCATTTTGCTTGGTTGGACTGCATTACCTAGAGCGGTTGGTTCAAACCTAGAGCGGTTGGTTCGTTTGAGGCGTGACTCAGAGTTGTTGTCCCTCTTTCTGCTTGTTAAACAAAAAAAAAGCCACGTTAAAATATACGTAGGTCCTGAAATCTCTGCTATAAAAATGCAGCATTTAGTATGCGAGTTTGTAGATTATTGCCCATTGTTTCAATAAATGATCGGCGGAGTGGTCGGGAATAATCGATGGTTGCCAAACAAAAGGTGAAAGCTGATACATCACGTATAAAATGTTGGTCTGTTTTTAGGTTTCGTATTATTGGCTTACTTTTAACAGACTGTTACTAAAGAAACAGCAACCACTGAATCAAATCCCAGTGACGTCATTTCTGGTTAACGAAAAGGTTAAGGACTACTTACTTAAATGGAAGAGTATGTTGACCTTCACCGATTCACCTGGATTTGGTAGAATCACAATCAAAGTTCACCTTACAGGTAAAAACTGTTTAGTTTCTTAATTCTTGCAGCAAATAATAAAGAGCCAAAGCGATAAGTTATCGTTAACACGTCGTACAAGCAAACTCTTTATGTCTCTAGGCTTACACGTATACGTTATTAACACAGTGGAGTCTTTTCTTTAAAAACTAGAGGTGAGCAAACAGCAACGTGTTTCTGGATCTCTTAGGGATGCCTTGGCTTGAGTTATGTAGTGTCTTAGAAAGTAAAAGCCAAAATAGAAACGCAAAATTTTACCAGAAACGTAAACTTTTTGCGTTTCTGTTTTGGCTTTTACTTTTAACAGAATGGAGCCTAAAACACAAGAAAGAACCGTGGTGTATAGTAGTATACCTGTTTGATTTGTTGAACTCTGTTTTTTTCGAACATACTTCTCGTGCTTAAAGGATCGAGGCATTTTCACCAGCATCTCACAAACCACAGCATATCCATCCTCAATGTCTTCGTCACAACTGCCTTTGCAAGGACGCCTACTGTTCTTTGGCCTAGATGGTGGTTGGGATACCATATTTGAATGGACAACACTAACGTTGGTTCGCTTCTTCGGCCGCGGTCTTTGAAAGTCTATTGGTAACCCCTTAACCATTATACTGACCTCTTTTCCACTTTGATCTCTTTTGCCCATCTTTTCTAGAAAAGATAAAATCCAAAGGCTTGTTTTTGTACAAGTTTAAAACAACATGACTAGTTCATTTAAAATTTAACGTCCCTAACTCCTTTTCACCTCGATTTCTATACTATTACTCATCTTTGGTAGAAAAGGAAAATTTCAAAGGCTTGTTTTACAAATTTAAAACTACAAGACTAGTTCGTTTAACGTTTTGAATGTTATGAACAAAGATAGTAAGTTGTGTTACATTCTAAACACAGTTTTATAGCCCAATCTAGTAATATACTGTACAACAACACAAGGAAAGGAGATAGCTTGGTGTTTATCTGTTGTTAGTAAAGTTACTCAGGTGATTTTAGAGTTTTAGCTGCTCCCATTGGTGGAGGCAGACGTAGAACAAAGCTGTTTTATAAAACGTACGGGGAGTGCGGTTAGAAAGTCGATCGTCTCACCATGCATACACTTGGTTTTGTCGCCTTGTCCAGACGGCAGTGCATCAATGGGCTCTGCATATTCTGATTGAAGACTGAGACTATCTCGAAGGGGACTTGTACTCTATTTTGAAGATAAACATTGAATTACCCAAACCTTTTCAAACGAGTCCTTTATTTTGTTTACTATTACTACGCGCAACCAATGTTACATGTTATACAGTTATCAAAGATCTCTCAGATCTCTGTAACTTATAATTATAAGAACAGGAAAACTCGTCAAGCTTGCGGCAGTGATACTTCAATTACAAAATAGTTTTTAAGAGGAAAGGTGAACAAAGTTGTTTATTAACCTGGACATATCTAAGAAGCAATGCTCACAAAAAATTACGTGCTCAAGCCTTGATATATTCTTCATTATCATTGCATTTTGGGTAGTGAGAAAAACCAACAGGTCGTGCGACCATACTATTGGTCTCTAAGAGCTTACTGCTTAATGTTTAATGTTAATCCAAAACGACGCGAGAGTCAAAATGCTTGCAAATGTTAATGTAAAGGCAACCCCATCTGCTCAGTTAAGACCGTGAGTGAAGGTTCGGCACCTCTGAAATCGAATCCATGCCTCCCAGACAACAGACTGGCGCTTTACCAACTTTATTTTAACGAGATAGTCCAAACTATCATAAAATATATCATACCTCAGTTCGAGGATGTGGCAGACGGTTCTTCTCACCTGGAATTTGATGATACGTTCCAGTTTAATGGTTAAAGTTACTGAGTTAGTTCAAGATTGACGAAATCTCAAGGACTATCACCACAAAAGATTCTTACCGAATCTGCCACTCTGTAAAGATCTTCTGTTTTGAGGTAAAAAGAACGTTTTACTTAAATCAGTGGGAAATATATAAGATAAGCAACATTCATTGAAATAAGAAATAAGTCATCAAGGGTGAGTATCAAGTATGTAAGTTACAAAGGTACAACCGCCATAGAACTTTCTTAGTAAGCTTTTTTGTTAATCCCTTCAACCCCAAATACTGCCAAATGGTGTACAGTTAAACCCCGCGTATAAGAACCTAGTTTTTTTTTCAGCCTTCTCCATTTCAAAGTTTAGACCAAGAAATCGACCATAATTCAGCAGTTTTTACCTATAAACTTTTACAGTATCTTCACTTGTAAGAACCTAAAATGGAGGGGACTTAAACTTACAGAAAAATCCTTCTAAACTGGTAACAGAAAAAGTATGGGTTCTAGCTGGGAGAACTTTCGGTATAGTTAGTTGAACAATTTCCATTTTCTCATTAAAAATGACTCACTTTGTAAGAGTTAAGTACAGACGGAATTAGACGTCGAAAAAACTGTCGTGGGCTGAGAGAGGTAAAACGTAAAATTTTCGGATTCGTTCTGTTCTTTGCAAACTAAAAAAGTTTCATTGGTTCATGTAAGTTTATCAACGCTATCGTACCTTTTGCGAGTTTTGAGAGCTCCAGCGATCGCCACTGCAATTAACAATACCGCCAGACCAAATACAGCACCAAGAAGTCCAAATATGATTGTTTTGTGTGCTTTTCCTCTAGAAGAAGTCTTTCCTTTTCCGCTTAACACAATATCCTTTTTGTACAGAATAAGTGTTTTTCTATCAATGAATAAACGCTTTACTTTATCTGTAGCTAATAATGATAACAAAAATACCAAATAATAAAAGAAATAATAAAGTTTTTGAAACATTATACAAGCTCAATGCATGCTCTTATAATGAAAAACGAAATGCATGCTTGTAAAGATTTTATGGATATGGGTAGTAAAGTATTTAAAAGCGACCTAAGTAAACTTTAATTGAAAGCAAAAGTTTTTAGAGCAAATTTAAATGAATTTAAATGAAGAGAGATAGAATTTCTCAAGTGCTATGAGAGAGAGACTTCCATGACCATAGTTTAGGCTAAGATACTTAGTAAAATTGTTCGTTGTCTCACGATGTGAGCCGTTGAACACCGCAACCTTTAGACTGCTTTCAACCGTGCGCAAACATCAAACACGAGGCAGATCCTTTCGAGATACCGCGCGCATTTCACAACTACCAGAACCGACGCCTATTTAGGCAAACAAGATAACAATGTACACATCGGCTGAAAAAGACTAGTGGTAAGCAATATATCAGTATGCCCTTTCCTGAATGACTCACATCGTGCGACAACCGATTTATTTCAACAAGTAAATCGAGACAACCTTATGCGTTTGAACCGGAGAGAAAGGTTTTGTGGAATTCATTATGCTGGTTCTCCCGTCTGTCCAAGCTGTAGCAGGCGTTAGCCACGCTGATACTAATGATTCATTGTCCACCACCATGGCTAGTATTTGTGGTTTAGCAATTGTTACTAAACTGTTTCATATAAGCGGCTAAATTGTGCTAGGAAGGCTCCGCTTGGAATCATGAATGTATGTATAATATAGCAAAAAAGAAAATAAAAAAAACTTAAAACACACCTTCAAACAGTCCTAATTAGAGGATGCTTGGTAAACTAACTTGAGTAGCAAACAATTTTGGTTCTTAACCAAATTAAGGCCAAAACAACAAGAAACGCTTTTTATAAGAATATTTAAGAGCATTCGGCTACCAACGCATTTACGTATGTGTCCAAATGTATGTGTTTATAATTTATGTGTAAGTATGGGTGTTTGCACATATTTGTACATGTTATTAATGTCCATGTACGTATGTATATAAAATACATATTTATGTATATGTATGCAAACATGTACTTCTATATGTGTACACGCATGCATGTGCATTTCAATACATTTAGGTGACAGTGTGTGTTAACGTACTTAACACTACTTCATTACAATTCTATATCTCCCAAAACTCGTCACAACTGCCCTGTCAGTTTTGCATAACCCAAAAGATAAAACTATTCGGTTGTGCTGCCTTCAACATAAAGATGCAGTAATCCAAATTGTTTTATTATAATTTTTACTTCAAACTTTAGGGAAAGTTTATTTGTGGAGCCCAAAGTACGAGTACCACCTGTAGTAACCACAAATACACTAAAGATGGCGAATTGCAAATTTACCCATACCTCCTAGCGCATAAACAACAAAATATGCCAATAAAATCGCAGTCTCTAAACATCAAATTTGAATTACAAAGTGTACAAGGAAAAGTTTTATCAGTTTTTGTAATCTCTGAGTCAGTTAGCGATTTAACGTTCGCAATGCATTGTGGTAGAATGTGCAACAGCAGCCTTTTCAGAACGGTCAATTTGCACCAAACACTGAATTCCCATTATCAAATAAACTGAAAATACCACAACATTGTCTAGAAAAAAATGGGAATAAAAAAATGTTTGCATTACGCTGTTTTTTTCTAATAGTATTGTATATTAAAATTTTTTGTAATGTATTCAATTTGGCAACGCATGGCTGCTCTTAGAAAAATCTTTTTACCAAATGCAACTTTTTCCATCCACATTTTTGTTTCTTTCTTTTCTTCGTCTTCAATCGCTGACATTAGCAGAAATTTTATCACCATGGTGAACTTGGTCTTTATATGGAAACATAAGTACTGAAAGCAATTTACAGTAACACTAACAAAATGGCAGCTTCCAGCTGATGCAATATTATCTACAGATGGACTACATCGCAGTAATAAGGTATAAAGGGCAAAACGTGTTGACTAATTCCTAAGAATGGAGAAATCTGGTTTATCTAGGCGATAGAATAAACACATCTAGTTCGTCTCTGAACAATTATCAAAACTGGTTGCTGGGTCCCCTGTAAAAATAGAGGAACCCATTGGCTCGGTCCCAGGTATCGCCAGATAATAGTTGAAAGTCAACTCTTTAAGCTTAAGGCCAGTGCACACTTGAGGTAAAGAGCTGAGCTGCTTGCTTAGCTTATTCTGTACGTATGCGGCAAAATTTTAGTGAGATTCGAAGTCGCAAGCCAAAAATCTCACTAAAATTTTGTCGCACATGTGCGGAACAAGCTGAGCAAAAAGCCTCGCGAGCAAACAGCTCAGCTCTTTACCTCAAGCGCGCGCCGCACTTTAAATAAATTAAAAGGTTTTGCTTACTAAAAAGATTACAATATTTGTCACTTGATTACTTTTTAATAAAAGACTTGAGAAACGACTGACAGTGCAACGATTTGGCAATAAGACAAACTAATGTAGTTCAGGAAGGTTGCTATGTAATGTAGTACCGTGTTGTCTAGAGGAACAAATGCCTTTGAACGTTTTCTCGAGAAAGGAGAAAACATAAATAAATAGTAACAGTAGACGATTTGTAATCACGCTTATTTTGCACACAGTGCAGAAAAAAGGAACGAAGTGTGTATATTTTCAAGTGAGTCTTCACAAAGCTCATTGTGGATCATTGTAATAATTAGTCAAAGATTGTCAAAAACCTCTACGTATTTGTTATCTTCAAAACTTCTAGAAAATTCATTTTAAACGCGATATAAAACATGATTTTCAAATACATATATAATCACAAATTAAAAAACGATGTCATCTAGAAAAAATTCATTGACGTTTTTGGCGTTAAATAAAAAAGAATAAAATTCAAACTCATTTAAGGTATAGCATAGCAAGAATTGATAATTTCACCACTTAATCAAATCAACAAGACATATTTTCACTTGATTTGAAATAAAGCAAAATTAAATATTTATGTTTCTTGGCAGAGTCTCTTAAATTGGTGCGAGCCTGTTGCTTGTGTCCTCCGGGTCAGCGGGGTCACCTACAAGACTCTCAGTGATCTTGTTACGCAATCGGCCGCTATGCTGTGGAAAGGAGACAGAAAAGATCACATTAGGATGACACACAAGAAACACCTAAAAATTCATCAGAAATGAGAACAAACTGTTTTTTATTTGTGGGAAAATATACGGAACAGAGAAAGAAAGACAAGACAGGACATTCGGGAAGACAGGAAACCAGACCAATTTGTAACTCAACAACTCACAAACTGCTTTGCAACAACGTGGGGGGAAAAATCGGGTCACAAAACTGCACATACACGACACATGCTAATGTCATTGTTTTCGTGTGTGCAATTTGGCCTAAGGAATAAATTTATAAACATGCGGTTTGTTGGCAAGCAAACAAAGAATTTTGGTAAAAATAATAAAATGGTTGCCTCTGGATAAAAGATTAATCTAAAATTCAGACACTAACTTTTTTTATTTTTGCTGAGAAGGCAACAGTTGCAGCCGAAACTTCCAGAACAATTCCTTTTAGCCAGTCTTGACCTTTTAATTCTTTAAACCGAAAATAAATCGAACTTCTTCGACTCAAATATTTTTGAAATAACAGAGAAAACACACATAACAGCTTCGGTTATCACTGAATCGAACACTTCTTTGCTTACCGTCTTCGGCCTTTGCATCTTCAATTGTGGAGATACTGAAACCAAAAAAAAACAATCATTTGAATGCTATGCTTCCGTACTATCATGGGTAAGTTGAAGCGACCAAGGCAATGAAGAAGATGATTTCATAAGGATGATGAAGAAATGCGAAGATGATTACAAGATGATGGAGGTATTGATGAAGGTGAGGGTCTTAAAATGGAGCCACATGTTGATGATATATATTAACTATGTAATGCATAATGATACTGAATATAATTTACTTTTTTCGAAACAGTTCTAGTTTAGCTAATTTTAAAACCAAGATTAAAACATTTTATTCAAAGAATTCCCAAACAATTTAAAGGAGCTTTTGTCAAAATTGCTTTCTAAAATGTAAACAATGTTTTTTAATTTTACTAAAATTGGTGTAAGCACTACAAAAGCCAAAATACTAATACGTTTATATTTATATAAGTAAAAGGTAAAGAAGATGATTACTAGAGAAGAGTTACACGATAAAACGATAACTAAACTAGCTGCGACGTGCAAAAAAGAACACAAAAGACAAAAATTGTTAAAAATGGAAGCCGGTAATCTACCGAAACTAACATGCGTTCAGCTGTTCAAAGGCCGATTAGCAGTAACCAAGGACTTAACCTACGTTCCTGTTCCCAGCCTTAGGGAAGAAGTCAAAACAATGGTATTTTTAAGGAACCGAATTTTGTCGGGGGAGGTGGTGGGTGGCGGCACATACCCACTACCCCACCCCTCCCCACATTTTCAGAGCTCAATTT
>JAOBAT010130963.1:0-35244 GCA_026413305.1 Hydrozoanthus tunicans
GAACTCCGAATATGAGCTGATAACCGAGATTGAATGAACCAATCAGAACGCGCGAACCGCAATATTCGAGATTGAAACATTAATAATAACCAATACCTTAAATAAAGATGTTACTACTACTATTACTCGTTCACGCACTCCTTCCCTCATTCACTAACAAACAATTGTTTCATTGACAGACCTGCTTCCTTGTCAATCTTGATCAATTCGGACGGAGGCTTTAGGCTGCGAAGTTTTTTTGGTGTTAAACTCCATACCCGAACTGTGCTATCTTCAAACCCTGCACTCAACAAACTGGAATCATCCGATATTTTCACCGTATTCAGCCTGTTAAAATATATTCTAAATCAATTTCAAAATTTATCTTCTTTAATGGCAGCCATAAATTTAGCGTAACATCAAGTATGAAGAAATACAAAACAAATGTCAAATCATTTGTTTTTCAAAAGAAATAAAATATGTTCTCTTTCACTCTTACAGAAGAGTGTTGTGTAGGTCTGTAAGTGTTAAACTAGCGGTGTTTAACCGGTTGTCAGAAACTTTTTGATAATGATTTAAAAGAAAAATTCTAGGTGTTTAAATATAAAAATGCAGTATGGTAGTTTCAAAATCTTTTCGCCATTTCATGCCCTAACGTTCATCAACACCAATCTCCTCCTTCCAGAGTCAAAATAAAACAAGTTGATTGCTTCAGAGAACGAGAATATTATGTTCTTGCACCATATGCAAAAAAGGAATTATCTCAGCCCTATTCACAGAAAACAAATAAAATAAATTCTGACACTTGAAAATTTTTATTTGGCTTTTTTTACGAATGAAAGGACAACAAGAATTACCCAGAATGAGAGTTGAGCACACTGTAGAAGCAGATTGAAGGGAGGGCATCTTGTCCGAGCTTTTGTCTCTTCACAGACTCTCTCAGTAACGTGGCCTTGAACAGCTTATCGCTGTCCTTGCTGCAACATGAAGTACAACCGCATATTAAAGATTGACTAGCACACTATGTACAGCACAAATTCACCAATTTAATTGGTCAAACGTAATCAATATCTTATGAAAACTAGAAAATATCAAACCACAATAACATAAAAATAATTTTGCGTTCTGATTGATAGCTATACCCCTATCTTATTTCAAATAAATGGTGAGTTGGACGAATTCTTTTCGTTCTTTATTAAGTCTCCCAAAAACACGATGATTTTCGCTCAATCACGCTGGTTCCTTTTGATTTCTTACAAAAATGTACCCGACAATGTTGCATCTGACGAAACAAAACTTACAAAAAGAAACGCAAGTAGGTTTTAAAGTAAAAAAGAATGCATTACAGTTGCGTGCGGAAAAGACATGAACTGACAGATTGACAAAATAACTATCATTATTACAAGCCATGAGAAGAAGAAAGAAAGTAAATGCTGTTTATTGGTACATGGGTCATTAAGCTAATTCAGTTGCAGAAAGAAAAATGGAATCCTATTTGTTGGTACACGGCTTGTTTAGTTGGTTCGAAAGCAGAACAAAAAACGGAATACTGTTTATTGACCTACAAAGCACACTTAGTTGGTACACTTTAAAAAAAAGAAATAATAAATCCTACTAATTATTTTGTTGATAAACGGTTCGTTACGTAGAGACATAACAGAGACTTGAAGCACGAGCTATCCGTGTTTCCACGGACACCAACCGGAAACCAACTGTCAGTAGTTGACGCGTACGGTCGTGGTAATTGCCAGGGAAGCCGCGGCCATGGCGCTTTTCACCTCCAAGACGATCACCACGTCCACATGACAGGTGTAAGTACGCGTCTACTACTGATATTTGAGTTACGGTTCTCTACGTTCTCTAAGGTCTCTATCAATAGAAATCCAAATGGAACGCTGTATATAGGTGCCAGTTTGTTAAGTTAATACTAACAGAACTGAATATCAAATTGTTTTTAGGCGAATGGCCTAGCTAGTATAAAGAAGGTACTTACAGAACGGGAAATGGGATCCTGTTTATTGGTGGGGCATTTGGATTACTCTCTTGTTTCTTCTTTCCTGTAGGCGTGTGATGATGTTAATAATAATTTACAAAATAAATTCAGTAAAACACGTGTTCTGCACAGGACCATTTTTCTAAATCTGGTCAGGAATCATGAGTGACGTCATCAATTGGAAACACTTTGGATTGTTGGAGAACACACGAAAATATTTTGAATCACTCGCTTTCAGCTCATGATCCAAACGTTTTCCAGAGGAAACACAAAAATATCTTCTAAAACTTAAATAGAAATATACACTTGCTTATAAAACTTAGTTCACGAAAATAAACGAACCACAGTAGAGTTGTTCTTGCTCCTCTTGAGTCACGAACTAAACAGTTCACAAGTGTTTCAAGCGAGTTTTATATTTCTTTTACAAAATACAACACATACTGTAAACAGCCAATAAAACTGAGGATGACATGATACACTAATCCTATTAAGAGCGCATCGCCACAGCCAATCAGAACGCGCGTTATATCTGTATGCTTTAGTCTATAACTAAAAAGTGTGCTTTTACGGAGGAGAAGAGTTGTCATATACAGTATATTAAGTGAACAATTTGCTTTAGTCTGTGCAAAACTTGCTTTACGACTTTTTGAGGAGTTACGCATTTCACGAAGTTTCAGTATACTTATTTTTTGACGTCTTAAAGCTAGAAAGGGACTTGTCAGAGTTTGCAGTTTTCAATTGCTGGTCATACCACAATAACTGTACCGTCAGCCCGAATGTCATTCAAACACTTCTTTAGAAAACGAAACCAATCGTTTTTCCATACCTGATGGTCCATTTTCCTTTTTCACCTTCTTTTTCTGGCGGTATTAGGAATCAAAAGCATCAAATTAGGACATTTCAATTTTAAACAATATCAAAAAACTTCAATGCCCTCATTGGCTCAATGTCAGGGCAGGCCCGACATATGAAGCCTTGCAAAACATTTTCCAGTCGAGGGCCTATACAAAAACATCGCAACAGACGTTTATTTAATTCATAACTCAACGGCATAAATTAATTGCAAAAAATGGCGGCTGCCATCCTACGTTCGTAAATTGAACAGGATAATTTAAAAATTGCTTTAAGAACAAACACCAGCTTCACAAAATCGGCAAAGACAAAGAGCAATTCAAATCCCTAAATCTGAAGGCTTAGAATAACAGAATAAAAAACAATTAAGTAAGAGAACAACTCCTGTTCTCAAAGCATTTGGACATTGCGGCAAAATTGATTGACAAAAACCCTTGGAAGGTACAAAAATTGTTTCTGACAACAGCGAACGAATTAAAAACCAAAACAATAATAATTTTAATATTAATATTAAATCACATAGTTGCAAACATCCCAGTTTTAATGACCGAACAAAGAAAAACGTTAGCAGCCTTATAACATGGCTTAAATTAGGATTAAATTAAGGTTATACACTGAACTGTTAAGAAAAGCTGAAAATTGAAGCTAAATTCTTTCTTGAGCCCAGTGACCCTATTTGGAAGGACGCTTATCTTCGGTTACCGTGGTGTTAAGCAGACAAGAGACTCTGACTCCCCTGGGTAGAAGGCTGGTCAATCGCAGGTTAGCCCCCAGCAGGAGCTGGTACTCATTCAAACAGATGAGTCGACTGGAACGAGTTGGGTAAAGTGTCTTGCTTAAAGAGCATATGAAGTGAAAACTTTTATTACTTCAGTGGGTAGACCCTGCTAAATGAGGAATAATGGTGAATAAAATTTTGCCAAAAATCATTCCTGGTTCTATTCATTTATTTATTTAACAATTATTTATACAGGAAGTCTAATTAGCAAAGCTAGTTTAAACAGAGTCCTGTATATAAAGTAACAACTAAACAAATATTCTAGGTGAATACACACGTAAACGTGCAGTTAACTAAAATGGCTATAGTATACAGAATATGGATAACAGAGAAGAAGAAGTAATACATATGGATAAATACTCAATTTGTCGATTTAGATATGTTCTTAAGTTTGGCTTTAAAAGCAGAGAAGAAATTTTCCTTTCGTATCGTGTCCTCTCGAGGTATCAACATTTAAAAATTGCATCTGATGATGTCACGAGTAGTTCCGACAAATTTGCATTTTTCTAAAATCAGCTGCCAATCCGTAAAATTTGGGTGGGTTTGAGCCAGACTTGGACTGATGATCCATCTGCCTCGGATACATCAATAATCCAACTTTAGCTAAATTTTAAACGTAAATATTTTAAGAACCAGGAAAGATTTTAGCAAAATTTTTTCACCATTTTTCCTCAATTAGCAAGGTCTTTCCACTGAAGCAATAAAATTTTTCACTTCATATGCTCTTTAAGGACACAACACAGAGGTCTGACCGGTGCTCGAACTTGCAACCCTAGGACTGTGACCAAATAAGCTAAGTAACTACTCGGTCTCTGGGCCGCTGTCAACCAACTGGTTATATAATACAAAAGCAAAATAATTGGCCAAGTACAATAAAGCTAATTTGCATACTTTTGGTTTGTCTTTATCGTCTTCCTCATCATTCTCAGGGTCCTCAATAACAACTCCCAGATCTGGTTCCGGTGGAATGCCATAAAACACCTTGCTCTTGTTTGCTAAAAAGACATTTTTAACATTGAATAAAACAGTAACAATAGTAATAACAATAATGATAATATTTTTTCTAGGCACAAATTAAACACTTGATCACAATGAAGATGTGCGTGAACTGAAATAGGATAAAACCTAGCTATACCAAATAGAAAAACAAAACTGTATGGACTAAACATTTAGTATGCATAGCGGACTCTATCCTTGGAATAGTTTCAGAGTTTCCCTTCTGTACCTGGACTTAGAGCTTTTCTGTTCTACTTTTATTAGACTTTGTTTGACTACTTACAATTCTTTTGTTATGTTGCTAAGATTCAACTCAAGTAGAAGTTGTCTATCCACATCAATTAATCATCAAGACTTCACTTTAATTCGCAAGCTATAGTGTTTATTTTTATGCTCATGGGTGGTGTACCCTAGGATTTAGCACCTGTTGTTTGGTTTTTTATTGTTTACACTTAAATAGCGTGTTCTTCTAGATTTTATTTGACTTTATAACAATGCGTGTTAGTTTTGAAACGTCATCACTTTTAAATCTTAGATTTCAAATCTTGGATTTAGCCTTTTTAATTTTTGGATTTTTTACTATGTTTAATAATATTCTAACATTTAACTTCTGTATAAAGTACACATAGCAAGTCTTTTCAATTACATAGTCATTGAAAAGTCCTGTAATTACATGTACCTACTTGTCTTACTGTCTTTAAGAAATGACATGAAGCCTTTGCATTACTGCATGTAACTATGCTAGTTTTTCATCTGAAATTATCCATTATCACTCAACTTTTTTTTAGAATTTCAATTAAACTTGTACCACTTACAACTTGCTCACCTTCAAAAGTTGCTTCGCCTGTGATTGCACCAGTTGTAGCTTCGACTGCCTGCTTGTTCCTTGGTTTTCCCTCAAACACTTTGAACACATATTTAACACACGGTTATTAAATTTTTTATATTTATTACATTGTATTTTGTTTACATTTAATCAGAATTTCAAAGCAGTGTTCGACTGTTATATGGCCTAATTAGATCCCTGAAAGTAAGAATTACAGTATACAATGCAAAATAATAATTAATAATGCTTTTAAAATCAGAATATCACCAGATTGAGCTACATTCAAGGAATCATTTAATGAAATGCAATCTATACCATTTTGCATAATTATCTTATTTGAAATTGCAATGTTTTAGCATCAAATTTTTTCTAAGTTCTACCATTTATTTCACTGGTGAACATAACCTTGTACACCTTTTAGAAAAAAAAACATCAAAAATGCAAAGTATTAATAAATCAAAACTTGCAAGAGATTTCCAAACAAAAAATCAGTGACAACAATTCAATGAGGTTTACTTTGGTAAAAAATTTGGTCAATCAATTTCATATAAGTATTCTCAAGTTTTAAAGTCAGTTGAAGTAAACAGTGATGTCAGCAGAAACTAGCCCATTCTTTTCTCTCTCATTTCATTCAGGCAAATAGAAAATAATTAATTTAATTTTTTTTCATTGTTATTATGCTCAACTGTTGAGAGGCATCGCATACGGGTCAATGTTGTTGTTAATAATTAACACCGTTGGCTGCTTGTTATAAAAAGAGTAATCCAACAAAATAATTAAAGGGCCAACCAAAAATACATTTAAGTCCGTGAAGTTGTGTGAACTTGACAGGGAGTGGTTTATATATGCAGAAAGAATCCTCAAGGGACAATTGGAGTACTTAACTGCAAAGAATATAGTTGCATGCCAACAAGAAATGACAATACTATACATGCATGTTAAGCATTCTCGACATTATTTTTAAAGTCAGTTGTTGTTTATCTATATATGTTCTTTCTCCAACTTAAGTTGTATGCTAATGAAGCAGTATGTAAACAATGATCCCAGCAGAAACTTGGCCTTACTCTAACTACTAACCATCAAAGTGAAGATGCTGGTGGATCATTGTCAATAGCAGATCTTGTTGTTGTTCCTGTAATACAACAGTTTTAAAAATTGTCTCAAGATTTAACAAGTACAAAATAATGTAAAATAAGTAATTAATCAAGCCTTATTGGACAAAAAAATTATACTGTTGCAACCCAGTGATTACGAAAATTGAACATCTAGAGACTGAATGACTGGGGCCAAGTTGTTGAAAGGTTGATTAGCGATACTCCTAAGTTAATTAACTCTTAACACTGAAACCAATTGGTTGTCATGGATTAGAGCTACTCGACTAAGGGCATTAATTGCCAAACTGTATGCCTAGGAGTATGTAGGTGCTCTGTGACTTCATCAACTGGGTTGTAAAACCTGTTGGGTTCTCCAACGAAAGAAAAGATTGAATTCAAGATAAGTAATTTGCATTCAATTTCAGTTTCTGATACCTGTAGGTGTTTCTTTAGGACTTGGTATGTGTCTCTGGACATCCTGATTACAAACTTGCTGCTCCTGTACAATAATCATGAACAAGTTGTAATAGGAACTAAACTAGCTTGCCAATATACTGTACAGCTGCAATTATAATAATCAAATGGTAAACGTTTAAATTCTCCAAAAACCCCAAATTCTTATATCTCCTTAAATTTGCTTACTTCTTGCCCTAAAGCTTTGAACTCATCTCAAAAATCTGAAAATACTCAAGGTGTTTCTTTTTCATTCAGTTGGTGCTTCTAGATAGGATTTTCCAAATTTAAAACTATGGATGGAGATTTCACCAAGACATCAACAAAAGTTGCCAAGAAGTATGCTTATAATCCCCACCATCCCCCCGGCCCTAAACAAGTAACTTTAGTTAGTATTATTATTTTTTCTATAATATATTATTTTGTTCAACATGGTACATTGCTTTAAAAAAGTAAGGGGAAAAATCTGTTTAGAACAGACTTTTAAAGTTCTCTAATAAAATAGATCAAGCTGCACTTGTTACCATCATTCAAGTAAAAAAGTAAAAAAAGGTATTTACATTATAGTAGATTTTAGATTTTTACATTACTGTAGATTTTAGTTCATTTAATAATGTTGCTATGAATGATGATGAGTCATAACACTGTTCATTATTCAATATATTATGATTATTAAATTATGATTATTATTATTATTAGTAGTAGTAGTAGTAGTAGTAAAGCGTCATTACAATATAAAACTATTACTAAACTATTATTATCATCATTATTATTAAGTTACCATGATTGTATTTACAATTTACCTAAGAGTGGTCATAATTTCATTCCCTTGCATGTGGTCTCTATGGGTTATCATTGACAGTTTGCGAATGTCCTCTTCATGATAATCTTCCTGACTTGCATTGAATTTCTTGAAGAATGAAGAAGCTAGAACAGAGAACAGAAAAACTTTGTTACAGCTGTTCTTTTTCATCAAAACAATAAATGGTTCACCTGCAAGTGCTAATAATATTTACAGAGTTTGTTTAGCCTGCAACTTCTCAGAGTGTTAGGCATGGAGTTTTTGTTTTGAGAGCACCAAAATTTTCTTTAGAATCGATTCTCTAGTTTTAACATTTCATATTTATTAGGTTCCAAAATTCCCCAAGTTTACCTATTCACAATAAATAGAAATTGATAATGGAGAGTTACATATCTACATGTGTAAGAATAATATGAGGTCTAAACTTTTCATTCTAAGACAAAAGCAGGTGGATAGTAACAAACTCCAGCCAGACACACAAGACAGGTACATTATACAGTAGACAAAGTATATCTAAATCAAGAGTAAAAACCAGACTTAGCATGAAAAGCAAAAGTGCTTGCTGAATAAAACATTAAGTATATTTTTATTACATTTATCTTTTATTTTTACAATGTTTTTGCAGTACAGGAGACTACAAAGTTCTGTATTTTTTTTTCTTTTACCAATAATTTAAGAATGACAATGTTCAGTGCATAATACTGTGTTTTTAGTATCTTCTCTCAGCAACAAAAACTAACTTAAAATTAATAGTTCTTGTAGGTCTACCGATTCCAACATTATGATAGCAACTATAATTTTAATTAATTACAGTACAGGTTTTAGAACTAACCTTCTTGTCCATGTCCACTATACACTAACTCCAGATACATGTGGACAAACATTGGATAAAGAACCATTGCTAACTCAGGCTAAAACATAAAGAACAGTCAACAGTCAATCTTAAACAAAAAATATGACACTTGTACTTGACGGCAATCATACAATAAGTATTTAAACTGACCATCAAAACTTATTAAAACTGCTAAAGACTGAGTCAGGGTTTTCATTAACGCAAAATATTGCATATTCTTATGCAAAAAAATTATTTGGGATGCAAAAATGAAATTTTTGTTTCTCACTGGGTTTTGTTTGGGACCCCTCATTCAAGAACAAAGTCACCCCTGGGACCCCTCTTGGCAATTTCTACTGAAAACCCTGTGAGTCATACTTTATACAATAAAAATGTTCCTATTTCAAGAATTAAAACATTTCAACTATTGATCACAAGTTGTTTAATAAAAACATTCCATCACTGAAGTCTTCAAAACAAGTGTTAAAAAAGACTTCACAATTTAACAAACAGTCATAAATAATTATGTATTGAACTGATAAAATAGAGTAACAAAAAGGAATTACTTAGAATAATAATTTGAGCTTTATTAAGTATTAATTAAGTCTGCTTTTGACCCTGGTCAACCCCACTTAGTTTATAAACAAATACATCCATCTTCTCTTAAAATTATCCATAAAAAATAATGAAAAGAGATCTATTTGGTTGGAGAAACTGGAACTTGATGTGTACAAGCTGCTGGTGATGAAAGGCAAATTCTACAAAACTGGCTGTTGGAAAAGCAAAATAATTAATTTATTAGTAACAATTTTTTTATTTAAATGGTGAATGAAGTGTTGGAAAACTGTTGACATCTACAGGAGGACCAGAATAGAATTGCCAATATGAATAAAGGACCATATGCAGGGTGCATGGCTCAACTTTTTGGTTTATTGAATATATAAAGTATTACAATGCTTTTATAATTCAATACAATTACAAATTTAAATATACTGTACATATTACTAGCTCAATTTACTTAAACAAAGTCATATGAGCTGTCAGTAGTTTAACACTTAAAAACTACCAATTGTTAAAAGGAGTTTGATAATTATGAATGCAGTTTTATTATATTTACCTTGTACTGGTCAAGTGACTTTTCCACAAATGACTGTAAACTGAAAGTTTTAAAAACAAGCACATCTCATGCATGTACACCGACTATTACATGCAAGGTAGACTTAAAACTTTTACTTGTCTTAAATAGTACAGTCTTGCTGTAATAATAATAATAATAATAATGATAATAATAGTAATCATAATAATAATAATACTGATGATGACTAGATTTTTATAGCGCTATATCCAATAATTGCCCTATAGCGCTTTACAATAACTATATGCAACTTAAGCTGGAAATTATACTTAAATCCTAAAACTAAACTAAAATAATGCAAAATATAATTACAATGCTAAGACATTATTTTAAATACTAAAACTAAAATAACAGCAGAATAAAATTACACATAAGGTTTTTTATAAAAGGTAGGTCTTTAAGCTACTTTTAAAAACCACAACTGAGCTACTTTCTCTGATAGTAATTGGCTGACTGTTCAATAGTTTTGGAGCCACAACAGAAAATTACCTATCGCCATAGCTTTTAAGCTTTGACTTGCATTGGGTACAGTAAGGAGCAATTTAGTTGAAGATCTTAAGTTGTGATTAGAACAATAGTGGCTGTGTAAATCACATGATGTAAACAGGATCTTAAAAGTGATTTGTTGTTCTATAATATACTATATCTAAGGTAATTAGGATTATAAGTATATTAATGATGGCATTATGAATAATTCCAAACTCAGTTAACTTTGAGGTTAAGTTCTGAAGGGAAAATCTTTACACCTATGCTCCTAAACAAAAGCATAGGCTTTGATATGTCCCTAAAAGCTTCCAGCAAGCTACTTCATTCATTTTAAGAAAAATGACAAGTTTTAGGCTAATCTTGGAAGTTGAAAAATCATCTTTTTGTTTCAATAAGCTATGCACAGTAAGTGCTGTGCATTAATCAAGCTCACAGATTTGAAATAAACAGAAACTTTGTTTAAACAAATAGCAGTTTAAATAATATACTCATCTCTAACTACCAAAGACCTTTTCTCTGTGACATTTTTGACATGAAATCATGTATTCTGATTTTTATCCATAAAAGTTATAACTTATTACTGCAAGCTTCAAAATAATTAATGATAAAACAACAACAGCCCTATTAAAACAGCTTCTCTATTACCTCTGATAATATTCTTCATATCTTGAGGGATCAGCTTCGCTATAAGATTGATAAAAGAAGACAAAGGTGTTTATAAGAACAGAAACTGGGACAAAGTTTTGCCTCTTTTTAAGATAAATAACAAATAAACTACAAACAAAATTAATAATTACTTGTCATAATAATATTATTTTGAAATTATTGCTGGCATTGTATACACAGACATACCATGTCTAACTGTTTGTGACAGTACCTAGAAAAAGGTTTTTGCAGAATTAACTATCTACATTTAAAACCAAAGAGAAATGTTCATAAATACTATAATTTTTATCAGCTTAAACTATGTGTACATTGTTGCATTGTAAATAAAGTGTAAGATTATGTAAAAATGCTCTAACAAGCCCCCTGGGGGCTAGCTTATCTAATTTTGGACCTTCCAGATGGGGGGATTATTCGTCGAGTAGTATTATAAAAAGGGAAGTTCCTTAAAACTGAAATATAACCAAAATTGTTTAGATGCTATATTTTGTTCATCATTCATGTACATCATTTTCCCCAATGCCCTGTTATTTTCAGAGCCTCAGCCTTAATGTCCTAGTTATAGAAAATTATAGTAAAAATGCAAAAAAAATGTAATCAGCACCCTGTCATTTGTTTTAGCTGGCTAGAACACTAGTACCTGTTATATTGCGATAACACTGAAGAAAAGTCAGGCACTTCAGAGTCTGGGGTTGTTTCGAGATTTAAATCTGCTACACTTCCAAGGCATGTATTAGCTTCTTGTCTGAATATCTTTTCAGTCTCCTGAAAACGTAAACGAAAATACCCATGGATTCCAACTTCCAATTCTATGTCTAAACAAGTTTAGAGTGGCTTTCAAAAACACTTCCACGAATGACCATTCAATCAGTGATTAAGCAAAAGGAGCGATGAAAGGTATTACAAATCACTGGAGCTACTATGGAATACAGGGCCCATTTATTATCATCACTGTTCTTGATTTAATCAACTCTTGAAAGTACTATTAAAGTCTATGTCTAAAAAAGATCCCAAAGTGGAACCGTTTTGCCATCAATTGACGAATTTAGAAATTCTAAATAATAAGGATTGGCCAGTTGCTATTAACAAGTTCACGGTAACTCTGGGTGAGTTTTTATAACTAGTTTGCATCCTATTTATAAAAAGATCTTTTGAAAAATCCAACGACACTTCCATCAAGTGTTTTCAAAATAAAATAAAGTGTTATTGATTCATACTTGGGCGTATTTGTGTCCCGAACCTAAATATATATACTTTATAGAAACCTTGTTATACAATTTGACAAGCCTTGTTGAACTTAACACATTAATTATTTTAAATTTATGATACGGATCCCTTGCTGGCATTCTTATCAAATTGGCACAAGAAACAGTAAGCTTTCTTTTCAATTCATTCGTAACTTCCTTTTCCAAAGACTAATCTTTGAGTCTAATCTTTAAAACCACACCAAGTCATTCCACAAAACATATCTTCAAGTAACATCTGTATATATACTGATCAATACAGTACAGTGAGGTGCCTCTCATACGATTAATCTCACCGTCAAGTTCTTGCTCTTAAGAAACTGCAGAACAGCCAGTAGAGTCTTCTTATCTTTTTCATCGCCTTTCTTTTGCTTCTCAGTGGTGGCCGCAGGTTTTGTTGTGGCAGAAGTAGTTTCTGCCGCAGCAGTTTTATTTTGAACCGCGGCCATTTTGTCTGTCCTCTTAGCCTGAGGACAGGTACTTGGTAATAATTTTCATATAGTGTCATCATTCTGGCCAGTCCCCCTTCATATTACCCGGCCAGACACCTTAGAGCATGACTTATCGAAATATTTGCAAGAAGGTGGAAGATAAATGGAAGCCTTAAATCGCACTATGCCGTAGTCATTTTTACCTCTTTTTTCCTTTTTACCAAATCGGAGAAATTTGTGCTACTCACTGTATATTACGGCGTTTTAATGACCCAAATTAATTCAAATAGTGAATAAGAACATTTCTATCGACCAAATTTAAGCCCCAATGCTCTAAATCAAACTTCGATTCTAAGGCCATGTATACTGTTGCAACTTGTAATTGCGTCACAATTTGAATACCTGTCGCAATCTGTAATAGCGGTTGTCGCATACCTATCGCAATTTGTAATAGCAACTTGTCGCATTTTATACTAATGTGAGCTGTCGCAATTTGTAATGGCACACTGTCGCAATTTGTAATAACTTTTTCAAAGTAATTTCTTGGCATGTTTACAGCCAGAAGTTAAAGTTAACAAAAACAAACTTTTTTCAACTGTGAGATACTGCAGTAAACAAGAATTATGATGGCGTCAAAGGAAAAGTGATTAAAACTAATGCATGCAATATGTCAATAAGCACACACATAAGCGGAATTTTTGTATACATCGTAGAGCCGGTTAAAGTAATTCGTAACTGATAGCCTTCGACAAAGAATGGTATGTTCAACAAATGTGAAATTAAGAACCCTCAGAAAGCAGCGAGTTCACCTGCTTTTTTTTGGGTTTGTATAATCTTATGAAAAAATAAGTCTCCTGACATCCTCAGAAAACGAGTTACGGCAAAAAATCGAGACGTTTACTTACTCATAAGACCTATATGACGTTATTATGCTACATGTATGCTTATTTCACATTAAAAGTTAGTCATTCACCTAAAGCTTCAGAAACGTCCCAGAAAGACTTTAAACACGCCAAAAAAGTACTTGGAAAAAATTATTACAAATTGCGACAGTATGCCATTACAAGTTGTGACAGCTCACATTATTACAAATTGCGAAAAGGTGCTATTACAATTTGTGACAGGTACACTGTTACAAATTGCGACAACCGCTATTACAAATTGCGACAGGTATTAAAAATTGCGACGCTATTACAAATTGCGAAGGTTTTGTAAACAAATCAGTTTTGTTCTCATTCCATTTTATAGTTAATTTCCGTCTCATGCCTACTCCGGGTTCTTTGAAGTTGCCCCGATTTAGAGCGACTTATATTGCGTTTGGCAATTTAAGGCGACTTAAGGAAAGATGGGGTAAAAAGTGCAATTAAAGGTGACTAAAGGCGACTTAATAGGAAAAATTGGGTGAAAAACGACTGCTGGTGTGTGTTTATACGTAATCAAATTTTGTTTCTCAGGCCATGCAAACAGGAGCTTAACTTAATTTCAACCAAAGGCCTAATTTGTTACGCCTGTTGGCAAGTTACACGTACCCTAAAGTTTCTCCTGAAACATTCTCACTGTTGCATGGTGCATTCAATCTAAATAAAAATGAGTACAATTGGAAGTATTCTCTTTTCTTTTTTGCCGATGAATAGCAGCTTAAGTAATACCATTTGTGCTAGAAATAACGCAAGTATAAACGATGTTTTGAACGCGCAAAATAGTTAAACAAACAGGAGTTTAAGGTCGTCAAAGTTTATTACCAAGCAGTTTCGTTTCTAGTGCAATTACTATAATTCTTAGTTTATACGGTTTGAAGTTAAAATGTGCATCAGGAGCTATCGGTACCAAAATAATTTGATTGTTCAACAACATATTTTAGTCTGTTCCCAGCATGCATTAGTTTACAGGACTGCTTCAACAAAGCCGTGTCCTCTTCCAACACATTCAGCGAATTCTTTGTCTTTGTGGTTTTTATAAAACTGAAATAAACCAAACCAAACCATTCGTATTTGTTGATAATTAATGCGTTCCTTTTAAATCTCTTAAGCTTCCATGTTACTTGCTTTGGGATTTCGTAGTGATCGTGTTTACACCCAGTAGACGTCGCTGCTCGTTGTAGTTTTCCATTCGTTTCTTCATCAACTCCACGCATGAACCGAGTAACCGCTCAAACGTACTCACGTCAAGGGCAGCACATGTCACGTTCTCCATCGCGTAAACTGATGCAGCGCGAGGGGCTTTATTAACTAACGCCAGTTCGCCAAAGTAATCATCTTTGTTGGCAAAAGCGACCGTCTTTTCCTCTTCTGATTCCTTGTCTTTGACTGTCACTCGGACTGTACCTGACTCGATAAAGTACATACAGTGCGCGGTTTCGCCTTCGCGAATAAGGCACTGACCTTCTTTAAATTTTTGCGTCTCAAGAGCGTCAGCGAGTGACATTCTCTCGTACGGGGTCAAAATAGACAGGAGAGGTACACTTTCCAATAGGTTTTCATATTTTTGCCTTTTTTGCTGCGCCGTCCCTACAAGAATGCGTTTGAAGATGGCTCGACAAAGGCACCACAAAATGCCGTCGGTGACAGCGTAAACCGTTGCAGACCGGGGACAGTTGTGCATCAGAGCAAGCTCGCCGAAGGATCCCTTGTCAACGAGCGAGCCCAGCCTCGAGTTATGTCCACTTTGATCTTCCAAAACAACATCAAAAGTGCCTTTATCGATAACATAGAATTTGTTTCCTTCTTCGCCTTGCTTTATAATTACTTCGCCAGCTTTTACCTTTTTCTCAAACATAGCGCTCAGAAGTTTTTTCAGCTGTTCATTTGTGCAAGACTTGAAAACAAACACATCTTCGACAGCTTGAAGCAGCCTTTCCTGCTCCTCATTTGACTTTGGATAAAAGTGTTCTTCAAAGTTTGCTTCGTTTTCTTTACTTGGGTCAAAAGATTCCGCGACCACGGAATGCCGACGTAGCAGAAAGCGCCGATTTTCGCGCCCAACTGTTGAGTTAACTATCATGGCGTCTTCGGAAAGCTGCCTACTCCTTCGTTCCTTTGAAATCGTCTCGCTGTCAAAATTATCTTCTTCGTTTAGCATCTTAAAGTATTCTGCTGCGTACTCCGCGTAATCTTCGGGTTGATCCTGTATCACTTTGCTAATGAATTCCCTCAAGAAAGCCACAACTTGTTGTAGTTGAAATCTTCCTGAACAGATTTACCCCAACTGGTGACGTTTTTCTTTTCAGCCATTGCAAAAGCCATACATAATTGGTCGATTAACCTTTTGCAGGATCTTATAAATTTTTTAACGCAAAAACAGTCTTGAAAAGGATCTCGCACGGGAATTGTAAATCGTGGACTAAAAAAGCAGCCGAAAGTCCGAACCTTGACAACAGAAAACAAACCTAAATCTTGTTAACAAGATTATAAACCTGCCTCGGGCAACGTTTTTTAGATTTATACAAGCATTACCATTAAGCTTTTGCAAGGGTTGTTAGTTTTGTCACAGCACACTAACACCTCAAGACTCGACAAACGACTCTAATGCTGTACATCATTTCAATTGACAAAAGGCGGAAGCTAGTTTACAAAAAAATCATATCGTTCACAACTTCTTATTGTGACTAAACTCAGAATGACAATTGCTCTAATTGCAGAGAATTTGTTTTGAGACAACAAAAGTTGTGCGGAGATTTCTTCAAAGCTTTAACGATGTGATAATGACTCCCACGCACAGAACACTTCATGCGTATATCAGATTCGACAACAAAAACCAGAGTTCGTTTAACGAGTATGACCGAAATTTATAAAAGAAATACATGCTTACGAAAATTCAATACCAACAATACAATAGTATAATTTGCTATTATAGCTTAATCACTTTGCGTAATCAGTATTTCTACAAATGCAATTATAAGACTGATGCAACAAGCTCTTTATTTGTTATACAAGAACTAATACAACCTGAAAACACGTACGAGACGAAGACTATTTGAAATTGAGCACATTTTAAACTAAATGTTTAACAAGAAAAATTAATTACTATGGTTCGTTGTTGGCTCAATTCTATTCCAAAAAATATTTTCAAAACTGATATGATCTTGATGGGTCTGTGAAGTTAAAAAAGCTAATATTCTTTAGCGATTTCCTCAGCGATATGGACTAGATACCACCATTACGTACTACTACTGAATATATCTTTCGATGTAGTATTTCCAGTTCTGCTATGCCAGAAGGGTGCGCAAAATAAAAAAACTCCATTGAAATTACTCAAGCCTAAATAAAGTGTCCATGGCTTTTACCCTCCAATTTGATGGCTGAATCGAGCATACGAAGTGTGGTAATTTTTCGAACAAGACAACACATTAGGTTCAGTAATAGCCATTGCAGCCAAACTCTTTTTACCGTGTTCCGAAGACTGGCTAAAAGCACTATAAAATTATAGCGCGAAAGAAGTTCTTGAGGTTTAAATTAAGATCGTTCAAGAATTGTACTTGCAGATGCTAAATAAACCAAACTGCCTTTGTTGCACCAGCCAGTCCACAACCGGAAACCATTGAGAAAACAGTCTGGTCACAAATTTAAAAAACTCAAGTTTATTCAACTTCAATCTTGTTCTGTCCCTTATGTATGTGTTACTGAGAAATTGCATTCGTTTTCGGATATATAATCTGCGCTGTTACCCTCAAAAAGTTGTGCTGTCAAGAGCTTCAAATTCATTGTTGCAATTATGTACAAAATACAAATTTCAGCAGCTCTCATAAAAAAAACGTTCAATAAAAACATACGAGGTACACGCTGAACTTGTTCAAACACACTACAAAGTTAACTTTAAAGCACATTGTGGGGGTAGGGGTTTGTTTTTTGGTTGTATGTCGGATTTTTAGAGAAATGATTTATAGCCGAGAAGGAAATGTTTAATGGCCTGACTTTAAAAGTAAGTTTTTCCCAAATCTTACTGGGTCATTGAACTTGCAATTGTTCTAGACGCTATCCTAAATTTATAGACACTATCCTAATTTTAAATACAGTAATTGCTCTCTGCCGCTCTAACCGTTCGACACAAGTCTTCTGGCCGTTGAAAAACCGGCAAAGCTGGCCCAGGCTACTTCTCAGCCAACCAAGGAAGGCCGAAAATGGTGGCCGATATTGTGAGATTTTTTGGCAGTACCAACCGAACGGCTTCTGTCGAATTTGCCATAATTGGGGCATAAAAGAGAAACACGTACAGTCAAGGGTTCGAACTCAATGGTCATGGTAAAATAGTTTCATCTGAAATCACGGAAAACACTGCTACGATTTTGGTTTGGCAACCATGTCTCAAACTGACACCGATAAAGGTGGTATAGGAAAAGAGTTCATATCACGTATACGTCCACAAAAAAAAATAAAACAAACATTCAGTTTAGTTAAGAAGTGTCTCAAGCTATATTTAACGACCAGTCAGTTACTTTAAAAAGGTGTAGATGTGTTTATTTCTGTCATAACGTGTTGAACTCTATAAATGATTAATTTGTTACTGATCAAGATACCGATTATGTATAAAACATATAAATATTTTAAAGCATCTAATTTGCTCCACTACTAATCAGTGTAGCCTCTTGATTAGCAATGTTTGGGAATTGAACGTTGCCAGGGAACGAGAATATTCTTCAGTAGCGGTGCAATTTGTTGCAGCACTTTGGAGAGGCTTGAACTGAGTTTGCTGTTTTCACAGGTACGAATACTGTAGTATCGCTTAAAAAATCTTAGATTTTACGCAATTGTCAATACCAAAACAAGCAGAGAAAGATCTTATCGCAAGATGTTTTTAGATGCGTTTAACAAACAGAAGGCAGCTAGGTCGATAGATTATTCTTAATCTTCAGCCGGTTTACAAAATATTTTCAAGACAGCGCTAAACAAGTTTAAAGCCTGGGCTATATGTTGAGCAACAGTTAAAAAAACTAGTTTACAGTTTACAAAAACGAGCATTTTGTACAATGGCTTTAATTAGATTTTTGCGACTCTCAGCAAGGCATTATTTTGTTACAAGCTTGTAAAAAAGCAGGATTCAAATCAACGAAATTTTTTTCTCAAATCGTTTTCAAGGTATAGACACTTTGAAATCCCTTTTTGCTGCACTAAAACCTCAACTGCGGTTCATCTGTATAAAAAAAAGTAATATGAAATAAACTTGAATCACTTACCAATAGGAAAGAGCTCAGGAATGAAACTTGCCCACTTGTACACGTTTTCAGTCACTCAAAGTGTAGATAAACAAAAACGTTACGGCGTCACTTAATCTTAGTACGAGAAATAAAAGTTACTAGTATACGTTTGTCTACAAAAAGGATGTATCGTATGATCGGTACAATCGATATAGGTATTTCATCAGAACACTTGAAATGTTTACTCTGGGAGTGAAAAGCCCAAGGTCGCAAAATCGTTTGATTTTTTTTCTTGTTTACATGCTGTGTTGTATGTTTATCGTTGCTTCTTGGACATTTATTACAAGTTCACAAGTGTGCGATTTTTGTTCTCTCAGCCTGTAAGCTAAAATGGCAGATTTTACCGTATCAAATGGCCGCTCTCTCCTGTCTGGCCCTGACGGAAAAACAGCATTCCACCGCTATACGGTTATCGACACTACATTTATCGGACAGCAAAACTTATCCCAAGAAAGTACCAGCGACACCATGCTTATATGGCGTGATTCCAGACTGTCACGCCATCCACCCGCCAAAGCATCATGGGTAGGGGCTTTTGGCTGGAACGTGTGGTCCTACAATGACTGGCGGCTACTAAAGAGCAGTCATCAAATACAACTTGGGCCATACCGCACCGCGGCAATCACCCGATTTCAAAACAATGGCGTATACTGATGAACACTAAGCCACAAACACAAGTTGTCAACTATTACAGCTTTTAAACTGTATTACTGTGGTTTCTTTGCATTTGTCGAGTTATTTGCGAAAGTTAAATCCTCTGTATTCAATCCATTTTAGTTTATCAATACCGTAGAGTTCCGAAAGTAATTAACGCCTCCCCCCGAAAGTAACGGTAATTTTTTACCTTCCTATTAAATTCCGAAAGTAATACACCCAACCCCACCCCTCCCCCCAACATACACACACACACACCCCACACATCCCCTGCAAAAGGAGCAGTTCCTTTTAGCCGGCAATTCTACGGTAATGAAATCTCTCGCATACCACAAGCCAAGTATGGCATTGGAGAATATAGGAAATGGTGAAAAATAAGCCAATAAACATGAAAACCAAGAAAGGCTCCTAAAAGGTATGGGTCCTAGTTGAGAGGTTCTTGTGAACGCGTTGAAGTGTTTAAGGCCAAAAAAATTAATAACAACTTTGTTTTCCACTAAAATCCGATTGGCCACAAACAGCTGAATTGCTCGGGTAAAAATTAAATTAGCTTTTAGCGATTTAAGATCACTTTTTTAAAATTGTTACTATTTAGCCTGTCACGCCCGACAAAGAAACTAACATCAGCGTTACGCACAAACAGACACGATACAGAGAAGTGACTGGAAGTTAATGAGGAAAACATTTTTATATTTAGAACTCCCAATTTATCTAAAAGGTTTCAAACGTATGCGTATGAGGACTCAAAATACTTACAACTGACAAAAATTTTACTAGAAACAATCTCTTTTTCGTGGCCACTCGCATTTTTTGCAACACAAACTGATTTTCCGATCCGGGCCGGTTCATATGCATAAAACCAGTTGAACAAGTTCAAGCCATCTGCGGCGGGGGCAGTGGAAATTTTAATTGATGGTTTTAAGATATGAAAATACTATTCAACAGTTATTGTGGTTAAACAAAAATTGTTGGGGGACATGCCCCCCCCCCCTTAACCAAATTATTCGGGGGGAGCACCCCCTGTTCCGCCGCCAATGCAAGCACAGGCTTCCCACCCACAAGTGGCTTGTTGTGTACTATATTCATTGGTTTCTGTTAAAAAACTGGCGAATAGAAAATATTAAAATGCAGCGTTATTAACCTTAATGGAGGTTTTTGAGAAAGAAAGAGGGAGCGATATGGAGAAAGAAAAAATAAACGGGGAAAAGAGAAGATCGGGCCCCCCTCCTTTCCCCGGTCGATGCCTTAAAAAAGAGCTGAGCACAGTGGGTGAAAGGAGAACAGTAAAAAAGGTCAGTCGATGATAGTAGAAGATCTCGTAAAAACTACAATATATACCATCCTTGATGGTAATAGGCCCCAAACACGCGAAAATATAGATCCGTAAAATTGCAGGTTATGCATACACTTGTATGTTGGGGCCACGAAATTGCCAAACACGCAAGGTATGTACTGTTTCTTAAACATTCTTACCTATAGCGAAAACGTTTTGCTTTTATGTCTAAATAAAATTTGAGAAAACCGTGAACGTGTCTATATTCATAAACTACAAAACACACCCGCTCTCCATTCGGGCAACTCCTAACACCCCGCCCAAGGCAAACTTTACCGAAACTTTTCTACGCAGCTCCTAATCACTCCATTGGCCGTAAGATTTTTGTCAATCACCCGAGAACAGTGCTAAACTACATCATTATTTCATCAAATGGCGTAAAATTTCGCGCATTTTTTGCTAAGCTTATGTTAAGTATCATAACTTGGCGCCATGGTTAAGTACGCGAAGGGAACTATATATACACAAAATCGCCCAAAATAAAATGTCATCCCACAAAATTAGTCGCAGAGTTGCCCCTAAAAGTCAGTTTTTAATCATAACACCATTGAGTTGTGGATTGCAGTGATATCATTCTTCATCAGAAACTAACAAAACAGAGAAAAGCTCAAAGGTGTTTCCAACTACATCATTATTTCATCAAATGGCGTAAAATTTCGCGCATTTTTTTGCTAAGCTTATATTAAGTATCATAACTAGGCGCCATGGTTAAGTACGCGAAGGGCACTATATATACACAAATCGCCCAAAATAAAATGTCATCCCACAAAATTAGTCGCAGAGTTACCCCTAAAAGTCAGTATTTTAATCATAACACCATCTAGTTGTAATTGCAGTGATATCATTCTTCATCAGAAATTAACAAAACAGAGAAAAGCTCAAAGGCCAATTGGTGTTTCCAACGCAGACGGCTTTTTGGAATATTTTTTTTTCTTTTCTTCAGTATAACCTGCCTGTTTTACGTTTGCTATTTGTATTGAATTTAAACTTGTACGTTTCGTCATTCGGTCAGTGTACTCTTCATGCAGTCGTCGGTCTTAAAACAGATTGAGTTGTTTTTCATTCCTTTTTGGAAAGCGAACAAAGAAGATGCCTCATCTATCCACTTGGTCATGAACTACTGAAATCAACACCCCTTATTACCAATGAGACCAAGAGCTATAGTTTATACCGTCATTTGGTTTTCCCGCCTTTAACTTCGAGATAATTTTCTCGAGGACTTTAATTTTGCTGTCGCTTTGCGAATCGAGAAGGTTGTTTTCTATGACTTAAAATCTTTAAAAAAAAAAAACTTCATTTGGTCATGAACTATAATGCTATAGCCTGTTTGGTGCGGCATGTGCTGTGTTAAGCCGTAGATTCCTTCAATTCGTGAGACTGTAGATCTTTTACAAGTAAGGCTGAAGCAGAATCGCTACACAGCCCTTGTTTATCGTTGTTGGTTTCTTCTAAAGACTTGAAAGACGTTGATTTCACCTCATACTGCTGGCGTCCGCGTTTGGGACGCTGTTTACGCAGCAGCCGCATCTCGCGTTTTAACCTCGACAGCATATCGTCGCAAAACGTCTGAACGACAAAATCCATTTCCTCCTTTAGACGTACTTTGTTCGCAATGGATTTCACTACGCCTGAAATCAAAGGATAGATTTGAAGACAATTGGATTTGTTGTTTAAGAAATGATCCATGTATTTACCATAGATAAACACAAAATAACAAAAATAAGTGTCACTGATCACACTAAAGACGTCAGGTAAAAGAGATGATAAAGGCGGCCGCCATGCAATTGACAATTTTTCGTCTTAAGGAACCCGATTTTTTGTCTGCCACGATAAATCGGCTGTTTTGGCAGTTGTTCGTGCCAGTACCGATATATCTAGAACTGGCCATAAAAAATCGGTTTGTGTGTGCTGAGCTAAGATCAGGTCTTTTTTATACCAGACAAAAAGACGAAAAAACAGTTAGTGAAAAGTTAAAGTTAAGTGAAACAACACTCAGATTAAAGTGCTTGTTAATATTGAGAAAGTTAAAACTGTTTGAGGTGCTTTTTAAAATGTTGTTTTGTTGGTTTTGACCTAACTAAAAACGGAATATTGTTCCAGAAGTATGAGCAAACAACGGTAGGACAGAATTTTCGTATATTCGTTCTGAAAGGTTTCATTGAGGTTTGTTCGTTTGTTAAACTACAAGTGGAGTAATTATGTTGGTCAGCCACAAAGCTAAGGATAGATCGTGTTTGTTAGTACTTCCGATATAAAGATGAGAGTGATAGTGGCAATGATGACGACGATGACGATGATGATGATAATAATGATGATGATGACGGTGGAAAAAGGAATGACTATCACTCATCATCAGCTATACAGTACCTTCTGCTGCTACAGTTCTGTTTGTCTTTTTACGTCGCCAGCAATCCCAAGCTATCCCAACCGATATAAAGCAAACAAGCAGGCCAACGGAAAAGAACAGAAACTGTAGGTACAGCGGACTTTCAATGTCGAACAGGTTTGCTGTAATCTCAACTCTGAGGTCCGAATTCGGTACCTAAAAGCAGAAGGGAAAACGGTCTTAACTCATCTCCATCCGAAGAAATAGAACAGAAAATAAGATCCGAGGAACTGCAATTTTGTGGTAAATGGAGAATCGTTAAGAGCACTAAAAACAAGAGAGATGACTGTATAAACACTTGTATTTCGACATAATTCAAAACCATCGTCTGAGTGAGGAACTGTATGATAAAAGCTTGTTGTCCTCTTTTAATCCACACTCTGACGATGAGTTTTATTTGAAATAAAACCAGACAAAACTGGTTACAAATAGAAATGACAGGGCCCGCGCGCGTATATCCCCTACAACCACAACAGAGTAGCTATGGCAACAGAATACCTGAGCCTAGTTGTTCAAAGGCCGTTTATAGCACCAACACTTTGATAAACTTTTAATCTACGTTCCTCTTCCTAACCTTACACAGACTGAGTGGAGCTGTCAGATTGAAACTGATTTATGTATTTTAAAAAGAAATAAAGAAAAAATTACTGCTTGAATTTGGGGTTAGCCCGGGGTTAAAATTAACCAGCCTTTTAACAACCCAGCGCTGATCGGGGTAAAAGGTGGTGCTAGGTTTGAATAACCCCGGAGATGATTGTTGTATTAATTTTGCTTACCTCGACGGGCTTAACACCGCTTTTAATTTGTCGGAAAATCATCTCCTTGTGTCCCTGGTGGTAACCATAGAAACAATGCGTCAGCTTTCTCGAGTCTCCTCCCATTGCGATGCCGTAAGTTGTCTTGTAGTCAAATATTCGACCGAGTTTCAAGTTTGGTTTCTCAAATAAATCTTTTCTGCTTCCCATTGTGTTGACGTCAACAAGCAAGCCGTCGACTTCCATGTTTAGCAGAGCTCTGACTGCATCTTCCAAGCTAAAGTAATCTATTGGAAGTTTTGTTAATATTTTGAAGAAAAGTGCGCAAGCTAGGGTCGGTGAGGAGAGAGCATTTAGACATAACAGTTATGATTGATGAAGTTTACATTAAAGAAGAACCCCAACTAATGGGGTGTGGTTGTTTGCCATTCTTACTGCAATGCAATGTTTCACGATATGATTTTCTACGTTTTGCTTCCGCTTCCCAATAAAAGAGTTTAAACACCACCATTTTGGCACAACCGCTTACAAAACATTCAAAACGTACGATGATCGTCTCAATTATGTTCAAAATAATGATTGGCGGCCTTACTATACATGTTGACTTAATAACTGTCGAAGGACAAACTAAATGTCAAAAGGCCGACGCTTTGACAAAACCTACACCTAAAGATCAGAACATGAAAGTGAACGTGGTCAATTATCCAGCTTAGATTGTAGTCAAAAATTTTCAAAATCAGTTTCTGGAAATTGGAATCTTCTTACTACAAAACAAACGTTTCCAGAAAGTAGAAACTGATTCTAAGTAAATTTTTGACCAAAGATTACAACAGTTTATATGCTATTTGGTTTCCACCAAAACAGTTAGGCTAATATTGTTCTTGTTTTTCTTGTTTAGTTTTCAGTTTATGATGACAAGCTGAGAGTAATCAAAGTGTTGGCTATGCTCTTTGCCACTGGCGTCAACAAATAAAGTAACACTAGAATTGTAGATTATGTGCAACCTTGCCTCTCCAAAGTGTTTCGAAATAATTTTTGTTGGTGAAAGTGTCCTTTATCTTTACAAAAGCCATCTGCAGATACCACTCATACTTACGATTGCCCATCCGAGCGTTTTTCCTAATGCCAAGACGGTATTCGGGTGTATCTTTCACGGCAGCCACCTTCGAGCCAAAAGAACCATCGTTCATTTTAATTTTGCAGTTCGTGTGCAATATTTTTTAATTCAGAAGAGCATATGACACGAGATCAGTTTTTCAATTTTCAAAAAGTATACTATAAAAAACATTGGTTTGCCAAGTTTGAGAAACATACGATGAAATTATTCCAAGATGCGACGTGTAGAACTTTAAATTTCACGTCACAATGTTGGTCTTTTGGAGGGGACACTTTTAGCTGAAAACGCCGTATCTTGGTGTACTTTTATCGTATGTTTCTCAAACTCGACAAACCATTATATTTTATAGTGTCCTTTTTGAAAATTGAAAAACTGGTTTCGTGTCATATGCTCTTTGGAGAAAGCTAACAAGTAGGTGAGTAGGATTAGAAATAAAACTAAACAACTGTTTCATCTACAGAAATGGAAACCTCTCAAAAAGCTACTTTTTTGCTCTGTAACAGCTCTGAAGCTAGTTTAATTTATGGCTATTTATTTGTTTAGTTCTACCTTTAACTTTTATCTCTATATTTTCCATGTACTCAGAATTATTTTTTCTTTATTCTTTTTATTCCTGTGCATTGTATTTGTAGTACTTATCAAGTATTAACTAAAATCATTTTAAAAAAAGTTAGTACGTTAGTAGATAAGTAAGCAAGCAAGTAAGTGATTTTGTAAGTGAGTGAGATGGTCAAAGGGGCACCAATGTATTGTACAATTTGCTGCATTAGTGACTAGACCGGGGTACCTTTGTGTTGTACAGTTTGTACTCCATAGTCATCACTAGGCCGGTTAGTGAACTGGAAATGGCGCCCATCAGAATACCAAACACAACAAGGCCAGTTAGGATCCAGGCTACAGCTACGACGCGAGCTGGCGCGGACACAGAGGCGCGGTCCCCATAACTGTAAGGACATTAACAATCGAAAAAATTATAGCCATGGCCTGCAATGCTACAGAAGGTGTATTTAAGAGTAGCTCAACTTAGATCATGGGCAGCGGGATGCACTGGCCTCCCACAAATATGAACTGGGTTTTGGAGACCAGCCCCCCCCCCACCCCCCCAATAATTCCCTGACTAACACAACTTTTGAATAAGAGTTTCAGATTTTTTAACGAAATATTACAATTTTCATTGTGCCAATTTTCACCTTTTTTACTTCTTTTCTCAGTATTTAATTATTTCTCAAGTTATTAATGTTAACAAAACTAAATTTTAGTGATTTTAGTGCCCACAGACTCCAGACGAGAGAGCTTATCAATCGGTCGCTACTAACCGCCGAGCTTCCAAGAACTCCATGGTGAAGAAGGTTCTTTGGTGCATATAACTTGGAATTTCAATGGTTGTGTGATACATTCCAGTTGGTAAACATTAAATTCCAGTTTAGAGCTCATATAATTTCTCTACTCGTGTTTCCTACATTTCCCTTGCTCACCATCAACTTCCAGTTGTTCAGTGATTAATAACGTCCAATTGGTAAACATTTAAATCTAGTTTGGCGCTCATATAATTTCTCTACTCGCCAAAGCTTTCTGCTGTTATCAGTGAGTTTGAATCAATCAGTCTTACCAAAACCACGAAAACGGTAATGATGGAGGATTGGGCAAGTAAAGAACAGATTGGGAAAAAGAAATTGAAAAAACTGACTGTTAACAGCTCGTTAAATACTAGTAGGAATCTACATTTACAATATACTGACCCAACTGTTGTCATGGAAATAAAAGCCAACCACAATCCTTCAGCGGAGCCTGGAACGAACGATGGAGGAAAATGGTCCTGATTCCAGTGAAAATCCTGCGGTCGAGAAACAATACTAGTGCGTTACGAAAATTGTAGAATAGGCTGATTCTCCACCAATTTGCGATTCATTTTAGCAAAGAAAATAGATCGACTTATTGCTCCTGCATACTTGTTATTTGTGTTAATCAATAATGTGTTGTGAAGCGATGCAAATCATCTAAAGCACCTAGTGTTGCTCTACATCGCCTTATGTAAGCGCATCCAGAACCCTATGGATGCCGGATGCTTAGATCGTAGATCCCGTGGACACATAATTCCCTCTAAGGAAATTGATGCTCAATATAGCTTGTTTCTGGATGCAGGGTTTCTTGACAATTATGTTGGTTCCCGATCGCTCTGCATGATCTCTGGATATTGATGCCAGAGCTAAGAAAGTGTAGATACTGGATATATGCTTAAAATGAGCAAACTACACTTTACCAATGTTATTGCTGTTGTTATCTTCATCTTAATCGTCATCGTTATTTGCTTTGTTAACGTTGTGGCTCTTGCTGTGTTTGCTTGTATCGTTTTTGCTCGTGGACATGGCTATCAGCAATTACCGTCGTCCTTCTTGCTGATAGTATCACCAGTAGTTTTAATCTTTTTAAAACAACTATCCCCAGAAGGGGAGGTGACATGAATAGCGGTGGATATATCTAGAGCTAGACACCGACCCTGAGGGGGATAGTTGTTTTATTGTTTATTTTTCAAAGAAGGACAAAATTTAAGTTGCTTTTCTATTTCTAGCACGCGCGCTTCGTGTACATTTGAGCTTCATTTACATTCTTCAGGCTTTTTTGAAGAACATAAATGTCGTCGACTTTAAGCAGATTTTGAAAAAAAATAATTTGTCCTAACCATTAAAACCAAAAAGCCAAATCTTGTTGTCCTCTTCGTGTTTTCTAGAATGGTTCTTCGTTTAAAGCAATCACTTCCTCGTCTATAACTAACGGGTAACGCGACGCCATTTAGACTACCGCCTCAAAATCAACTAATACAGTCATTAAAATTGCGTGATACGAGAGCCAGTCAGAGCACGCGATCATGGATATTGTTTGCTTTGGTAAATACTAATACTAATTATCATAAATCATTATAACATTGCTACCATTTTCTTATCATTGAGGTTTTATCAACGCATTTCACTCACGGTGGCCCAGAGCAGAATCCCTGCGAGATACGCAAGCGCCATGGTGAGTGCGATTAGAGGCCACGAGGAAAACACAGAATTAACAATGGCCATTGCCGGAGAAATACGGCTTTCAGTGTTTATAATGTACGCTACTCCGGGTGATTCCACCAGGCCGTAATATCCAAACGTTCCATGGTACACCAACTGTCCTTTGTAGCCGTGAATTGGAAACACAAAGTCTGTGCTGTCTGAAAGCTAGAAATGCAAAATTACACATTAGTCTCTTGGGATAAAGCAAAAACATTTACTTAAGAAATTTCAGGATCGCCCTTGACAAGTTTTGGTTTGCGCATGCCCGTTGCGTAGATCGTAAAGAATGAGAAGATCGAATGAAATGTTTGAGCCGAGAATATATCTCCGCCCCTTTTAATGGAGTTTAAACTGTCGATTAAGAAATCAAAACTAATTGCCAAATCGCTGGTACGCTATTTACAAAGTAAAAGGTTAAGTATTAAAGATTTGAACGAGATACAAAGGGGGTCATTTTGTCACAGCAGGTCATTTAAAAACGTCAGTTTAAAAAGCGAGCTTATGAGCCAATCTGTTACGCACTCTAAAAGTTAAAGAAATGATATCTCTTGAAACTTATTAAAATATGTCTGCAAAAACATTTAGAAATCGCCATCTCCAACAATTCATAAAATCTTATTTTGTCTATGCAAGTTTACCTTCGATTTCTCTGATTAAGAGACCAAAAGCCTCCAAGCAAAAAGATAAGATTCAAAACAAAAAAAAAAACCAAAATATTTTTATAAATTATTGGAACATTATCGAAACTGCTAAAACTACGTGTATTTCACTTCTTTAGGCTGCTCTTGATTTGAAATAACACTAAATCATCTATCTATCTATCTACCTATCAAAAATCAAAGTGGATTTTTTATTCACTTTTTATTTCGCTTTTCAGATAAATAAAATGAAAGGCTTAACATATATGCCACATAACCTTGCACAATAGAGTGAAAATTGGAAGTTCCCAATAACCGCCTTTGTGATTTCAGATTTTGAAAAGGAAAAGTTATGCTTCACGTATCTGTAATAAATTCTTTACCAAAGGAATATAAAGCAAGTAACTGGAGGAAGAGAAAAATCTACAAAGTTTGTCAACACAAAACACTTAGGCAAAAACACTTAACTACAACTGCTATGTGTTTTCACTAACTTGCGTGTGTAGTAATTGATGCGCTGTCATTGTTGTTTGTGTCATGTTGGACTGTGAATTTCGGAAACGAATCGTTGGCTCACCACCATCTGCGCATGTGCCACAGCACCACGGCACCATGTCCTGTAATAAGGGCGGTATAATCCCCTGCGGGGTGTGCTGTTCTCCAGAGGAGTTCGTGTAAGGCTGGACTTCATTCCAAACGGCCGTCAGCGTGTTGGAACAACGACATGTTTCTATTAATGAAAAAATCATAATCAGCAGAAATAAGCAACAACGATTTTTAAAATGCCTGAAAACCCAAACTGAAAAAAAATTAGTTTGCTAGTCTTTTGTATTTAATATTAATCAGCCTTTGAATTTTCATGTTTAGATTTTACTCTGTTATTTGTTTGCACAAATTAGGGCAAAAACGTTTAATTCACGTTCACTAAAAACCTTCACGTTTAGTTAAAATTTGAGGTTTTTTTACTGTACCTGCCACTGCAGATGCACTAGGTCCAGAACCCTTCACGGTCACACCCATGACGTCAATATGATACAACGTGTAGCTTGAAAGTTTGGTCAGCATAAAAGATGTAACATTTGCCGGTACAAAGACTTCGTGTACACGATAATGCTCCGGTGAGGCGTAAAACGGTTTCTCGCTCACGTCTACTCCTCCAACCTTCAGACTGTGATACAAGATCCGGTACGACAGGAGAATACCGTTGTGGAATTTCTTTGGAATAGCTTGCCAAGAGACGGGGATAGTTGAAGTAGAAACATGACTTGTTGCTTGGACATCCGTAGGTGCAACTTCAGGCACTGAACCAAAGAATAAACTAATTATCATTTTAAAAGGACTATAGCTATCAATACAAATGAAGGGACAAAAAGACGGATATATATACACTTAAATTCCCTATCAAGCTTGTTTTTTTACTTTTTGGATTAAACTGTGGTCATCTTTGAAATCAAAATTCGAATAACCAAAGAAAATTTCCACTTCTAAGTGTGCTTTGGAATGTAAATTTTGACCTACCGGCCCGGGGACTGGTAACCTGTGACGTAGCAGCAGTGAGTTACGTGGTTTTTGTTTAAAAAAGTTTATTTCTGTTATAAAATGTCACAAAATTTTTATTCAAAACAGTTCCAAGGGAATATTCTTTGATTAAAGTTATGCCAATGTGACTATTGTAGCCAGAATTGAATTTTTTGAGATGAAAAAGATTGTCTATGCTTTATTCCTCGTGTTACGTCATAATATACCTCCTGCTTCGTCATCATTGCACGCTTCAAGCTTAAAAAACCGTAACAGGAACGGCGTGAAAAGGTTATATTTTTGAAAATTACTATCTTTAAAGGGTTCTACTTTTTATCTGGATCTTAAAAAAAAGCTTGATAGGGATTTTAACAATCATTCCAAGAGCACACACAGTTTGTAAACTGCCAAAGAGGCGCGTCTAGCGACAACAAGCGCGAACGGACTGTTTTCCCAAGCCCATTGATACTGGAAACTAGTGAGTGCTGAAATTTATTCAGAACCATGTTTCAGCTTTACAACACTTCACAGTCAGTTTCCATATAAGGTCAATGCGGTATATGAGCTTGAGTTCTGATTGGTTCACCCAAATCGGAAAACCAATCAGAACGCAAGAATATTCGACATTGAAAACTCGAAAAAGATAAAAAGATAGATAGACAGGCAGACACTTAGGCTTACACAGATAGATCAGTAACTGGAATCATACCGTCCTGTGGAGTCAACCGAGTCAAATTAAACGCTGGTCCATCTCCTTTAATGGTAAAAGCCAACACACCGAAGTAGTACCACGTAAACTTTTCCAAGTTGATAACATGACTCGTGAACGTTGTGTTTGATGATATAGTTATGACGTGTTCTTCCGTCTCTCCAGTCTTTTTGTACTTCACCTTATAGCCACGGATATATCCGTTTCTAAGGTGGATAGCAACTTGGTTCCAGTCTAAGATTATGGAGGTTGAGCTGGTCGGTACAACCTGGATCAACGGTGGTGACCCGTCGGGTCCTGATTAGAAGTTGAAATAAGATCGTCATACACATAACTTAATATACCTTGCTACCCAATGACAAATGACGCTTAGGCAAGTAATAAAGTATACGAAAGAAGCAACAAAATTTATAAATGATAATAACAAAGAAGAGTCAAGCACACTAACTGTCCTGGTCGGTTCTTATGATTGTCGAGTTACTACTAATCCCGTCCCGCGAGGAGAATGCTACAACATATATAACATAGTCCGTAAACTTGTACAAGCGTGTCAGTTCTGCTTCCAAAGTATTTCTGTCGACAGTAGTGTTCCTTGTGGTGGTAGGGTGGATCAACGACTTCTCTGTGTAGAAGATCCGATACCCTCGGTGGACTCCTCTGATGTGAGACAGATGGGCGGCTTTCCAGGATATCCGGATGCTGGTGGAGCTTGTATTGTAGCCAGTCACGTTAGCAGGGGGGATATCCGGTGCTAAATTGTCAACGGAGGAAAGAAAAGAGTTGGTGAGGTTATAGTAAAAAAATGAATAAAACCTTCTAAAACAAAGCACCTTGGTGTATCTTTCATTGACATATGGCGTTACAAAGCCATCATCTTGCAGTGGACCTGTTGAAAATATTGTGCAGTTTTAAAGTGGCATGTTAACAACCCAAAAAGGGTGAATTGTGTTTTTTCCCTCAAAAAACATAAAATAGATAATAAAGGTTTGAAAAGTTTGCTAATTAGGACAAAACAATACAACCTTCGGAAAATTGCAGTTTTAAATATTATGCAATGGAATCACAGCCTCGCCTTCCGACATTAAAAAATTTAATCTGTTATCGCGGTGTTTTGACGAATCTTTGGAAAGATTACATAGTTTGGTGTCAAAAACTTCCGAATTAAAAAAGTGATGCTGTTTGAAACCAGCGAAGATACTTTTTGCTTGTCGGTTCTTCTTCTAGAGAGAACAAAATTTTAATTCTTCTTCAGGAATCTCTTAACTTGCGTCCTTTTGCATTGGTAATCTTTTATGGCCCTTACCTTGTTCATCTGTGGCCTCGGTTATTAAAGCACTCCAAGGTCCTAAGCCTTTAACCGTGTAAGCGCACAGGCTAAAGCTATAATTGGTCCATACTTCCAGTCCTCCGAAAGATTGAGTGAGCGTCGTGTTTGTTACATTCTGGTTCCTCAGTACCATGCCACTACTGTTGTAGAATTTCAACTGGTAGCCCAGAATGACACCATTCTTGTGTTCTTCGGAAACTGGGTTCCAGTAAAATTGAAGAGCTGTTGTGTTGACGAACTTCCCTGTAACGCCAATGGGCGAACCGCTCGGAACTGATAAAAAAGTTTATATATGTTTAGTTCAGAACCATTTTTCATCTAAGTTTTCTCTCTTTTGTTTTTCTCTTCTTCTATTTCATCTTCCTTTCTAAAATAATTTATCTATCTTTGTACCTATCTGTCTGCCTGTCTGCCTATGTGCCTTTCTGTCTTTCTTTCTCTCCACCTAACGCCTAACTGGAAACATAAACGAATAAAGTTAAACAAAGTACTTGAATTTATGTGCAAAATTCGATTACTTCAAAATTGTTCAAAATTGTTCAAATTAAGCTTTTGGTATTTTCCTGGCTCTAAAAAGGTTAAGGAAAGAAAATATGCGAAAAGAAAGAAAAACAAAAGCGTTGACTCTCGTAGTTTGATATAGTGCTGTCAATATTAATTAATATAAGGAAATGTTTTATAGGCGTGTAACTGGAATGTAGACATTATTCTGATTGGATAACTGATTAGTTAAAAGATTTATTGTATGAACACTGATGAGATACCAGGTGATTTCTAACTGTTCTTCGTTGCACGCAGCGAAGATGCTATTCTTATATTTCACATGCAAGGATATTGGTGTCGCCGAGGTTATTAACATGACGACATGCTTCGCTTCTTTCACTCGCAAGACACCCTAGCTTTCAGCACAAGAAGAAAAAAATTGTATCCCTAAGCGGCCGTGTAACATCCTCTACATCTTAATATTAAATTCTTAAAACCATACAACACAAACAAGAATGCAACTCACGTATTACAAGTACAAACCTAAAATCTTATTTGCATGCTAAGTAATGTGAATACTCTATCACTCTATCCACTACATCTATATATTACATTCTTAAGACCATACAATACAAACGACAAAGCAACTCACGTACTACCAGTAGAAACCCAAAATCTTATTTGCATCCTAAGTAATGTAAATACTCTATCACTCTATCCTCCACATCTATATATTACATTCTTAAAACCATACAATACAAACAACAAAGCAACTCACGTATTACCAGTAGAAACACCAAATCTTATTTGAATGCTAAGTAATGTAAATACTCTATCACTCTATCCACTACATCTATATATTACATTCTTAAAACCATACAACACAAACAAGAATGCAACTCACGTATTACAAGTACAAACCTAAAATCTTATTTGCATGCTAAGTAATGTGAATACTCTATCCACTACACCTATATATTACATTCTTAAGACCATACAATACAAACAACAAAGCAACTCACGTACTACCAGTAGAAACCCAAAATCTTATTTGAATGCTAAGTAATGTGAATACTCTAAAAATGATACCTTTTTAAAAAACTTACTATCTTCATCGGTCCAGCACAAAACCACACTGGTGTTCCCATCACCAACAATAGTAAAGCCTGAAACTTGGATCATGTATCTTCGGAACTTGTTCAAATTCGTCAATTCCACGGACAGTGAGGTGTTGTCTACAGTTACTGTTGTAACGTTTGCATCGGGATTTATTGCTTCTTTAAAGATGATGTAATAGCCTCTAAGGATTCCGTTCACATGATCCTTTGGCATTGGTCCCCAGTCCACTCGAATGGTGGTAGAACTTGTGTTAAACGCTGTCAGATTCAACGGTGGATGGCTTGGGACTAGAAACAGGCGAATATATAAATTAACGTTTTACATTTGAGCCTGCATATATCAATAGTGCTTCTTAACTTAAATCATTTGGGTGCAGGCATTATGACAGTCAATGGTAGAAAAATTCCTTAAAGGAAATTATATAGGCGACTGATTAAAGGAAGCTTTTTTAATGTTTAACGTTTTAATACTAGTTTTTAAGATTTTTCGTTTTTGTTATCTCGACGATAAAACGTTTTTATTATAAAGATACTGATGAAATTCCAAGGTTTTTGCTTTTACTAAAAACTCATTTCTTCACCGCGCGCAGTGAACATACTTTATTAGCGAATTAGAAGAAAGCTTCCCGCTTAGGAGCGCGGCCGGGTCTTTTAAAAAAATTGTTTATATGTAGGAATTTTATCAGTACCTAAAAAAATAAACAGAACAATGCATGGCCGCTTTGGGATACAAATTTTCCCCTGCGACCATGTAATATCCTCTTTTTCTAGAGCTTTCTAAGGTAGACAAGTACAAGAGCATGCTGTCTTTGTGTGGTTTAGCTAGATGCCTTGACCTTTTTCAAATTCTCTCATATCTTTAAAACCTAAAAACTCCACCAAATATATTTGAAATGTTGTTTCTGTTACCATCTTCTGCCGTTCGTATAACAATCTGCGGGGAGACAACTCCTTCTTTTATGGTAACAGCCAATATCTGAAACCGGTACCACGTGTACTTGCGGAGATGGTCCAGCGACAAGTCCAAAGAACTTTCAAATACAGCTCTCTTACGGCGTCTAGAGTGAGGGACGGTTAAGGTTACATTTTTCACAGTACTGTTTAAAGAAAGTCCTTCGCGGTAGAACACCACGTATTCTCTGGTGATGCCGTTGACGTGCCGTTCGTCCACTGGCTGCCACGTCAGACGAATTTCAGTGGAGCTCACATTCACCGGCATCAGACCTCTCGGTGGTTCAGAAGGAGCTGTGTGCGGGAAAAAATTGTGAGCTAATTTCTAAAAAAATTACGTTCTTAAGAAGTATTAGGCACCTTAAGCAACAGACGTTTTTGTTGACGACGGCGACGTGACGACCGATAAGAAACTGGGGCTAGAACGGCTTCAGGTTGCAGTCGTGACAACAAGTTA
>JAOBAT010130964.1:0-12404 GCA_026413305.1 Hydrozoanthus tunicans
ATATCTTATGTTACATAAAAAATTGAAAAATATAATTACAAAATTCTGCGCTTTGATTACAATAATTATATAATATCCTAACTATATGTACTATAATTACGAATTACTTATAAAACTACATTGTAATTAAAAATTATTCACATGAAAAAATTCTAACTCAAGGTCATTTAGAAATATATATTAAATAGATAGGGGCCGCTAACACTACCTTGAGTAGTGCCTTTGTTAACTTCCTTCCATTCACATTTTACCCCATTACAAAGAACTCTTTGTTTTCTTTCTTCTAAGAAACTAATGTACCAGTTTATAATATGCAGATTAAAAGGGATTTTCTTTAGTTTTTACTTTTTCTTTAGTTTTTCTTTAGTTTTTAGTTTTTCTTTAATGGGACAATACATTATAACAGGTTATTGGTTACACCTGAGCCAGACTTTTTGTTAGAAAAAAATTAATTCTGGGCCAGGTTCTTCAAAACCTGATTAGTGCTAACCCAGGGCTAATTGCCATGATAACCAATAGGTTTTGCTAAGAAGTAATCCTGGGTTAAGTTAATTGGGGTTTTGAGGAACCGGGCCCTGATCCCTAACACTAACCAAACCCATGACCGTCTGATTACCAGAAAGACCCTCAACCTTCTGAGCTATAGAAACTAGTAACATAAGGAACAGGTTAGAGTTTAACTTACTTTGTGTAGATATAGAGTCTTTATTTAACTCTCTTAGAAAACCCATTTAATGCTTGTAAAAGATATAAGAAGTTCAGTTTTTAATTGTAATTTTTTTTCCTTTTATGCAATTAGGGAGAATGATTGGGACTTCTTCTGGTGTGATGTTGGATGGATGCGTGAATACTTTGACCACTGTTACATGGATGAGCATGTTAAAATCTGCCATTTTAGGAATCATTATGAAGTAAGAATTGTTATATTCATTACAAACTATTTCCTAAAGGAACACTGGACAATACAACAGTTCAATAAGACTTTTCCAAAGTTGATGTCCATACCAGCAGCTCAAATTTGATAGTTCTGTACGAATTATTAACACTATTAAGTAACTTAGAAAAAGGAACAAAACAGGCCCTATAACAATGATTTAACCAGCACTTTAAGCCGAGCTCCAGCAGGATATCTACCAACAACTCCCCTGTATACACCCATAGAGAGGCCAGTGGACACAACACCCTCCCCCCTGATGTTAAGATTCTAGACAAGGAGGTGCGAGCGGGGAGTGAAGGAGGGGATCTGGGTGAGGGTCGAGGCTCTCTCCTTAAATAGGAGGGGTGGACTGAGGTTTCGTTTGGCTCACTCTTAGGACACTGCTTTGTGTTGTGTCCCATCATGCACCTCGGCCTACATCAACGATCGTGCATGAAGAAGCCTAGTGGTTCTAGGCAAAACATCACTAAGTTTCAGGATTAATGTCCAGTAATAGTTTTATTTTATTTATTTAACTAAGTAATTTTCATCATTTCCATGATTTGAATTTCCTGTGTTCCACCATTTTCAAATGTGATGTGTTATGGTTACACCCCTGAATACAAGCACACCCCCAAGGAAAAATTTGGCAGAAAGGCCCTTTGACCAAAAATAAGCCTAGCTGGGGGTTATTATCAAAATTTTACAATACAATATAATTATACAAAATAAATATAAATTGTAGATATTAAACCACATACAATTTTCAAGTCAGTTTTATTATTATTCTTCTACGTTTTTTGCAGGGGCATACAAAGGGAGAAGTTCTGAGGACCCCACCCCCCACCCCCTCCTTTCCAGATTGTTTTTTTTTACATTTACTACATGAGGTTCTATCAATTTTGCCATGTACTAAAACCACAAGAGTCTGTTTTGGCCTTAATTTTTGCTGGAGTTGACTTTTTGGCTAATTTTGCAGATTTCTTACACTGGGCAACAAAAATAAATTTCCCAAAATTAAACTCTTAAAATTTTGATGTTTTGGATTACCTTCCCACTAAAAGCTTTTTAAATTCTATTCTTGGTAAATATATGTTTCGGAATTCCCCCTTCACAAAACCCTGAGGATGCCTCCCCCTCCTCCTCCCCCTCCCAGCCTTAATTTTTGAGTTTTGCAGATTTTTTAACACTGGGCAACAAAAAAAATTTCCACAAAAAGAAGTTCCAAAAATTTCAAATCATAAATGTTTGATGTTTTGGATTATCTTCCAATAAAGAGCTTTAATTTTAAATCCTTCTCTTGGTAAACATGAGTTTTGAAGAACCCCTTTCCCAAAATCCTGAGGATGCCTTCTGGTTTAAACCTAGTTTTGTAGAATTTAGTTGAATGTTGAATGACTTGTGCAGTCACTAATAGCTATGCTCTGCCTACAGCTGACTCGTAAGAATTTGATGGCCAAGAATCTCAAACGGCTTAAGAAACAGCTGGACAGAGAGCATGGAAAGCTTGAAGCTGCAAAGTATCCTAGAATAATTGTTTAATGAATGTTGAACACTTTGAAAACAAAATTCTCTTTCAATTCTAACAGCCATAGAATTAAACAAATTTTAATTTTCAAGGGCAAAACCAGCCCTGGGACTGAGAGGGGGGGGGGGGGTACTGCCCTCCAAACAAATTGACTGGGGGGCCATTTGTCATCCCCCAATAGTTTTCTTGCTTTCTTGAATAGGAATTTCAGATTTTATAAAAAACTATTGAAATTTCCATTTTGCCACAACCCCCTCTCTCCCAAAAAAAATTTTTTTGCTTCTGCCGCCCATGATTTCAAGGTTAAACTTGGGAAGAGTTAAAGTTTTTTTTTATTTTTTTATTTTATGCTCCAAAATGATGCAAGTTTATGTCAAGCACTTTGATTCCCATTGTAGTTTTGTTAATAGTTTAATAATATTCTTATTGCTTTATTTCCCCACCCCCTCCCCCTGTGACTTTTAGCTTACCATCTGTACATTGATCTGGTGGGTGCTCAAAAGTTAGGTACAATTAATCATCAGTAATTCCTATTTATTAATTAAAATTAAACTTCCTTAACACTTCTTCTTTAGATGTGATTTCTTTCCCACAACCTTTGAGTTGCCAGTGAGTGACTCACCTTTCTTTCAAAAAATTCTGTTAGTTGATTAAAATACTAGTTAGACCGAATATACAAGGTCAGAGTTTTAGATAACATTGCTCTAACTTAAAGCAAAAATATGTATTCGATAGACTATAATTCAGGACTCCAATGGAACAAGAATGTTATCCTAAGGCTTGTTGGACCTTGCTGGTGATAAAAACCAACAGTGATGCACATATACTATCCACCTCAGTGTAGCTACTAACAATTAAAGATGACCTACAGGGTCAAGTACGAGCTTTTGACCCCTTTTGATCCAGGATTTTTGAAAAAAAAAGGGTGAGGGAGGGGGCAACTCCCTTCCCCAAAACTCCTTCAAAAACAATCTTGACTTTCCATTGAATGATATAAATCGTCTCACATACATACAACAAAAGCTCCTAGCAAAACCTAACCTTACTAATGGGTCAGGAAAATTAATGTTTGTCTAAACTGAGCTATAAACACAAAAAGAGTATATGCATGGCTACACAGTTAGTTCATCGAAGTTCGTTTTAAAACCATAAATCTGAAGGCAACCAAAAAGAAATCAGTGCTGCCAAAATGGGGGTCAACAGCCCCCCTGGGTCCCTCCCCAAAATATGCCAGTGAGGCATTTATTAGTGCCATTTTACTGGCCGTTGAAAAACTGTAATGTGTTGGCAGGGTTCAGTTCAATGTAGGCAGGAGATGCTTTACAATAATTTAGATACTCATGTTTTCCAGAGGAACATTATGAAATACAGTCCCCTGAGAAGTGTGAGTATTGTAATTAACCTTCAACTTTTCTCATTTCCTGAGAAATCATATTAATCTGAACAAAAATTGTAAAATATGTCCATATTTGTTAGGAACTTTTATCATTACCATGCAAACACTCATAAGGGGAATAAAAACGTTATTCAACCAAAAGAAAAGGCTTTTAAAAGTCCAAAAGAAAGCAACTACAATGCAAAAATTAAAAACAAAAATGAACTCAGTGCCTGTGATGTCCGTGGCTCCTATAACTGAAATTCATTTGTGATTCCAAATTGTCTCGTCTAGATGGAGTACCATATCTTCGTTGAAGAATTCAAGAAAAACCCAGGAACCATCTGGATCATGAAGCCGGTAAATTCTTAATATAAATAATAGCAATACATAGCGGCTAGTAAAACTTTATTACAATTGTAAAATATTACTGGGATTAAAGCTCATAAAACTGTAAAATATTTGTATAAAACGCTTGATGAAAGTGTATAGGGCGATAGTTGCGGAACTAGCCAAAGTGTGTACTGCCTGTTAGGCGCTCACGAATTTATAATAACAGTTTGAAAGGAAAAGGTTACGAATTGACATTCGTTTGTTTTTCGTCTTATTTAGAACCACTCTCTCGTCGCACGAGCACACGGTCAACCAGAGCAGTGGATCGCGTCAAAACAAAGCGTCTAAATTTTATTTTTATTGTCGTTCTTATGTTTTGTCCCAAGTGTATTAAAAAAAAGTAAAGTAAAGTGGTGCATTTTATATAGCGCCTTTTCCAAAGGAATGCTCAAAGGCGCTTTACATGCAAGGATCAGTTTACCGCCAGCGGATCAGAAGCATATATAGGCGCCTCAGGCAGCCGCTTCAAAGCAGTCCATGTATGCTGGTACTCATTTGCTGACCCCGGAAGGATGGAAAGCTGAGTGGCCTTTAGTGGAAAAGAAGATCGCCCAAATATCCAACCCTCGACCAGGCCGGGGATCGAACCGGGGACCTCAGGATTGGGAGGCAGAGATCTTACCACTGCGCCAGCCCCTCCAGAATAATTATTCAGAGTTTGCTGTAATACTGCAAAAACACCCTCACGAAAATGTCATAGTTTGGTATATAAAGCATATAGCCAGTTCAAAACGATGCTACCTCATTACCTATATAGTTAAATGCACAAGTTAAACTTTTGTAGTTTTACAGATCGCCAAATCTCAAGGGAAGGGTATTTTCCTGTTCAAGAAGCTCAAAGATATAATGGACTGGAGAAAGGTAATAATTTTGGTGTCGATTGCCGATTTACCCAAAGTATGTACTATAAACTGCACACATGCGCCCTATAGGGCTAGGGTGTTCCCTGGGCAAAAAGCTAATGTTGTGTAAGCCATATAGAGTGCTCTGGCCGTGGCTTGAACTCGCGATCCTTGCTATTGTTCTTGTATCACAAACTTTTGTTATATATTCAAACGTGTTATAACTAGCCTTAAAGAGCGTGTTACTGTTACCAACCCACTTTTGAGAAAGTGTAGTTCTGATCTCTGGGTTTTTTTTCCTTTTTTTAGAAAAGAGCATTGTTTAAATTAGTTTTGTCTCATAGCACCTGAAACTTTTTAACAATGCTAGTAGTGGTGTTAAAATGCGTTTTTCTAGCTCTAAAAGGTTAGAATAACGTTCAAGCTTCGTTATGTTTTTTTTTGTTTCAGGAAGATCCATATAGAAGTTCCCAGATGGCTGATGATAAGGTATGTTAGATTGTTGAATAAGCAAAAAATTTTTTGCAAACGTCATTGATATTTGGCACCAAACTAGTTTTTCCAAAAACTGATCAGTGCGTTGGCGACTAACTACAAAAGCCCCTTTCGCGATCAAATTAAAAGGCTACTGTTTTAAATCATCGCGGTCAGAAATTTCAAGAAACTGACCTTCCAAAGTATTTTTTATTGCTCCGACGAAGGGTTAACGATCGAAACGTCATGTACGCCTTAAAACTTCAGACGGCAGTTGTTTAAATCAAATAAATTTAAAGTTAATCGCAAAGTAGCCATCGGCATAAATGGGTTTAAAAACAAACTTCAGCTGTAGTAACTCCATTTTATTGTTTAATGCCCTAAAAATAAAATTCAATTTTTACTCTAACTTAGATCATCTCAATGTTGAAATAAACACTGCGCCTGCGCAATTGCACTGTTATAAGACTGTTATCAAACAGCAGGGAGTTTGTAACTCGTTCCCCCCCTCTTCCAATTCATGTAACATGCAAGATCCCTGAGAAAAAAAATATACCTCGCTTATATGTTGAAGATATTCTGATTCCCGAGAAAGCTTGTGGCATTATCACTTTTATTTAAATGTGTTTTAATCTACTAAGTTATTAACTTATTTCTAATTATCAGTTTGGAAGTATAGAAACAGGATATGAAACGGCTTTGTCGCTGAGTACAAAAACGCCCTCCAAAGACGTTTTATTGACGTGTAAATTCATGATGTTATTAGATTCTAGATTTGAATAGGGCAAGTAAAATCTCTTAAGGAGATATTTAGCCCAAAGTCTTAATTGCAATTTATTTCGAAATTATTCAGTCGACTCTACATTTCGGATTGACGTTTCTCTAACTATGAACTGCACGACTAATACTGCAAAAAAAGTAAACAGTTTGAAAGAGTGTTTCCAATTAAGGGTCCTAATACCACGACTCCATTGATGGATCTCACTACGCATGAGTTGTCATATTTCTACGTTAGTACCATGAAAGCAGTCTTACATCATTTCAGTTTCAATTTGAAAGTAACTTAGAAACACTTTCGGTGGACAATGCTAGGGCCAGACTCGTCGTATTCTTGTTTAGAAATCCACATCTGCTGGAAGGTTGAGAGAGATGCCAAGATGGAACCTCCGATCCACACTGAGTATTTCCTCTCTGGTGGAGCTATGATCTTAATTTTCATTGTTGGTGGAGCGAGAGCTGAGATTTCCTTCTGCATTCTGTCTGCAATTCCAGGATACATTGTGGTTCCACCAGACAAAACTGTGTTAGCGTACAGGTCTTTACGGATGTCCACGTCACACTTCATGATGGAGTTGTAAGTTGTCTCATGGATACCAGCAGATTCCATACCCAAGAAAGCTGGTTGGAACAGCGCTTCCGGACAACGGAATCTCTCGTTGCCAATTGTAATGACTTGTCCATCTGGTAGTTCGTAACTTTTCTCAAGACTTGAGCTGCTGGCAGCTGTCGACATCTCTTGCTCGAAGTCCAATGCCACGTAGCAGAGCTTCTCCTTGATGTCACGTACGATCTCGCGCTCAGCTGTTGTGGTGAAGGAGTAGCCACGCTCAGTCAGAATCTTCATGAGGTAGTCAGTTAGGTCCCTTCCAGCAAGGTCAAGGCGAAGGATGGCATGGGGAAGTGCATAACCTTCGTAGATTGGTACGGTGTGGGTGACACCATCTCCAGAGTCCAAGACAATACCAGTGGTACGACCGGAAGCGTACAAAGAAAGTACGGCTTGGATAGCCACGTACATGGCTGGGGTGTTGAATGTCTCAAACATAATCTGGGTAGAATGAATATTGCCTGTCAGTACATAAAGCTATACCTGAAGATTTTTTGAAGTAGTTGTGGCAAAAAAGCTTCTAAAACTGTTTTAAGACATCCGTAGCTGGCCACTTGAGTTAAAAGTGAACCCTTTCATCCCTATTAAACACAACAAATATCGTGTTGGTAAATTCTCCCAACTAGGATTCACACTTTTCTTGTTATCAGTTTGGGAGATTTTGTCTTTTTATCCTCAGCAGTTTACCTTATTTGATCAATTCTCATTTTCTCATTACAAAAAGACTTATTTTCGATCTGTTATGTAAGGAGAAAATAGATATTGATAAACTGGCTAGGGCTAAAGGGTTAAAATACTCCATTAGTACGTTCAAAAAAAGAGTTTAGCAACACAACTAGTACAGAATGAAGAAGAGATGAACAATACTCCTGAAAATCTAAAAAAGGAAAAAGCTAGGGATTTAGAAACCGTTCTCCCTAACTGTGTGACAAGTTGTGTGTGGCTATTTTATATTCTTGTCTTGAAACCGATGCTGTGTTGGTTATTTTTGCTTTGACAAGTATTCAAACTTTCTCGAAGTTTTTTTTTCTTTTAACAGAATAAACAAAGAGTAAACAAAATTAAGTACTTTATAACACTAAATTTACATTGAATGAATAGATATAAAAATTAAGTAATCTTTCAAATAAGAGTGACTCGAGAACTTTTCTGCCAAACAAAATTTCAAAACACGTTTTGCACAGTTATTAAAAGGTGAAAAGCTTCAGTCAGGAATCTCACTACAGGCGACGAAAAGACTGACATTTTTCTGTTAAGGAATTAGTTATGGTTAAATTAGTACTGAATTTAAGGAAACTGTTTAAATTTTTTCTAGCAAAAGCCTTTCGAAATCCATCCAAAATAATTTATCTATTGTGTGATATCAATACGCCAGTTAAAATATTGATTTTTGCTAACCACCTAGAGTAACACATTTTATCCATATTTGGTCAACGCCGGTGTGAAGACGATGACGTGATGTTGCTGTGCTATGAACGCGAACGTATCACTATGGCAACGTTTTTTTCTGTTAGCTTCCTCGCAGTGTGACATTTTACAAAACAATGTGACTAAACCGTGTTCGAATGGTTACCTTATATGGCAAACTATTCTGTTTCACTTTGTCCTGTTCAAAAGTTTTTTTTTTGAAAACTTGGGGTACATCGAAAAAATTCCTTAATACCGGCGTTCATCAAATAGTTTGAAATATAAATTCAGAGAAAGCCAGACAAATAGCTGCATTTACTTGATTTTATTGAGCTCTTTGCGTTTTTGACTTTGAATAACTGTATCGGTGTTTTTCAGATATTGTTTATGCTAAAGTTTTGCCGTGTAGAATCAATTTCAAAACCTTCTAACGTCTTGGATGTTGAGAACTTTAACAGTGAATTTTATGAAGCTTAGTGAAAAACCAAGTATATATAACCGCAGGGTCTTTTGACTCGGATGGTTGAGCAAGAATTGTTTTGGTCGCTCACGCTTATTCAGTCAAGTTCGTGGAAGTAAATTTAGTGGCTACTCGTGCGTGGAAGAACTAAGAAGGTATTTAATTCTCAAGTTTGGGCCAGAAAATTTTTCACACAAAAAAGTTCGTCGAGAAAAAAAGCTGCAAGGTTGCTCGGGCATAAAAAATGTTTGTCTCTACATTCGAGTTGAGAACTGGTTCTTTTGCAAGCAAGCAATTGAAAATAATAAAAACTTCAAAAATAAATAAAAGATAAACTTACGGTTTGCACATTATAAAAGATTATGTATTTCAAAACATTGACGCGTTTCGGCCACTCTGGTAGGAGCTTCATCAGAATATAAGGATGAACAGTGTTAAGAAAAAAAATAGTGAAATGAAGAATAAAAATAATGAAGTGAAGAATAAAAATAGCGAAGAACTGAGAAATTAAGTGCGTTTGAGAGTTCGTTCGAGCAAGCAAAAAGTATGAGTTTGGTTTCTGACCTGTGTCATTTTCTCTCTGTTTGCCTTTGGGTTAAGCGGAGCCTCGGTTAGTAAAACTGGGTGTTCCTCTGGTGCAACTCGCAATTCGTTGTAGAATGTGTGATGCCAAATCTACACAAACAAAGAAGTGTCAGAGTTAGCCACCAAAGTTTCAATCAGAAGATATCAGAAGAGGCAATTTAAGTTTTTACCTTCTCCATATCATCCCAATTTGTGACAATGCCATGTTCGATAGGGTATTTCAGAGTGAGGATACCTCGCTTGCTCTGAGCTTCATCGCCGACATACGAGTCTTTCTGACCCATACCAACCATCACACCCTGATGGCGAGGACGGCCAACGATGGAGGGGAAAACAGCTCTTGGAGCATCATCGCCAGCGAAACCAGCTTTGCACATACCGGAGCCATTGTCAATCACAAGAGCTGCAACATCGTCATCGGCCATTGTAAGATTTTTAGAGAAGTTGTCGTTTTCTTAATTGGTTTGGAGTTCACTGGATGCGGGGCTCAATTAATCTGCACCGGCTGAGTTGAAGCGTTCAGCTTGTATCTCTTTTCTGACAATTGAATTTACGTTATCATGTTGCGATTTTTCAAACTTTTCCATATAAGGTTTGTTTACTTTTTATATTTTTTTCTGGACGTGACTTCTTCGTTTTTGCGCATCCCACAGCGATACATTGCCGTAGTGATCTGCTGATGCGTTTTTTCTGTAGTGTTGTTTAAGCAAACTGCCTGTCGGAAAATTCCAGCACAATGGAATTTATCCACCGTCAGTGATATGTGTATTTAAGCACATGCAGAAAAAATTTCCCAAGATAATGTTGAGTGATTTCTCGTGATTTCATGGTTATTATTTGACAGTCACGCTAAACCCTGAACAAAAATCAGAGGAAATTCTTGTCGCTTTCTTGAGTTCTGTAAAAAAGTTTCTCTTACTTCAAAAAATTAATGAATATTTATTTTTTGCAGCCAAGACAAACACGATTGTAAGCTTCCATAGATACTTTTGTTTAGACGCCTCCTCGAAGATTCTTTCTTTTCTGTTCGAGATAAGCGATGCCTTCAATTAAAAATACGGTACTATTTGTGTTTACTCACCGGAGCCAAAAATTTTCATGCAACTATAGAAAACTTCACGCTTTTTTTGTATAAGATCCAGTAAATTTGCATGGCCGAGGTATATGTTCTTAATATTTTGGCGATTTGAGCCTCAAACTGTTCTTAAACAGTTCTTATTTCTACGTGTGGTTTAAATCGAATATCAACTAAGTCACTACATGAATTTTTTGGAAAGCGGTTTGTAAGGAACTGATTTCAGGGCAAATATACGTGTAATATACAACGTACAATTTGAGCCGAGACTCATCTTGCTCTAAAACTGTTAATGAATTCTGGCCAGTTTGAGCTTCGTTGTTCTTAAAAAGTTGTTCTCATAAAAAACAGCGTAGTTATGAAAAATTTAAACAGCAACGAGTGCGAATGCAGCAAATTTTAGCCTATTACTCTCAATATTAAAGAATTGGCGAAACTGGTATACACATTCATTGGCAAGGAACGTGTCCAAATTTTTCGAAATTTTCAATATAAATTTGTTATTTTATAATTTCAGCCCTAGTAAGAAGGGAATTCAAAATTTAAAAATGAATAATACAATGATTTCAAATTTTCAGATGTAGTGGATTTTATAAACTGTTTTCTCGGTTTTGGTTTATTGATTTTTTTAGTGGTCAACACTCGCGCCTCCCACCTCTTTGGACCCGGGATCGAATCCTTGGTTTGCATGTGGGCTAAGATTTGTCGATCTTCTTCTGACTCCGAGGGTTTTTCTCCGGGTTCTCCAGTTTTCCTCCCTCCACAAAATCGACTTTCACGCCGAGATCTGTGCCGTCGAGCGATTAAACAAAAGCCACTGGCTTGGGAGAATGGGCAACCACTCCCAGCGTAACGACGATAAATAAAGATTTATTCATTTTATTTTATTTTATTTATTATTATGATTCGTACCGGGGTTATTTGCAGTTACGTTTTGATACGATCTTCTAGTTGACCCACTAGAATTTTTCTTCTATCTCTTTTGTAATTGCTTAGATTGCGTTCGTAACCGCAAAGATCGTATCATAATGTCAATGACATAATTTCTGCTTGAATAATGACTTTGTCACGAATCTGATCTTAATGGATCTGGCCGGGGGTGAAATCAGCAGTGTTTCACTTGCGTACTAATGATATTGAAACAGCCAGTAAATCGGCACTGAGGCCTCACGGGTCAGAAGGAACTAAGTCTGTACTGAACCCTAAAAACAGTATAGGACTCTGAGTATTAGCCGCCGTGGACAGTTTTTTCAGCTTTTTTTGGCCTCGTCAGCCCGCCATAGCTTTCAAACAGGCTTGAATCCCCACAGAAGAAATAAACAAGAATGTAACTTAGCGTAATATAACAATAATAATATCTAGCGAGTTAATCGCCCTTACTTGCAGTCGTGGACTGAATTACGAAGGATGCAGCTCAACGAGGTCGGACCGAAAGCATGTTAAGGCACATATTGCTGCCGCTATATGGCCCATGCATAACCTCGGAGCACAGCTCCACAGCCAGATAGAATTAGCTGGATGTCGATTTTGTTGAGGGAGGAAAACCAGAGAGCCCGGAGAAAAACCCCCGGAGTCAGATTGAGATCGACAAATCTCAGCCCACATGCGGAACCAGGACTCGATCCCGGGTCCACAGTGGTGGGAGGCACGAGTGCTAACCGCTCGGCCATCCTGACAGCATAACGCTTCAGGGAGATGTCTAGAGATGTAAAAGTCAGCGGGATTGTACACACTGCAATATTAGCTGCTGTGGTAGCATAAATGGTGTGAATAAAACTGTTAGACTTCTGAACGTGTTATTATGTTCTACAGAAAGAGGAAACAGAAAAACCCGAAACGTATATTGTGCAACGATACGTAGAAGATCCATATTTGATAGGGGGTGAGTCTTACTGAGACAAGCAGCGACTTCGTAGCCTTTCGTAGCAAGCGCAAAGGGGGGAGGGGGGGGGGGGGGGGGCG
>JAOBAT010130975.1:0-12403 GCA_026413305.1 Hydrozoanthus tunicans
CTTTTGCAGTTATGGTGTGTGAACTCGATTGTTTGTTCACAATTCTTTCGTTCAGCCAATCGTGCCATCAATGATCGATACAATTTATTATAATTCACGAAGTGACCTGTATGTTTTTTTCTTCTGTATTTGTCTCCAAGACTCATCAAGGTGGGAAAATCATCGAGCCAATCAAATGGATCACTTCAGCACTACCAAATAAACCCCTTTTCTTAAACCTTGATTCGTACCTTAAATCTGGTAGTCCAACTGCTGTCAAAATGCCATGGACTGTAGTATCTGCCACAGCAAAGTGGTAGTAGTCAAAAAGTAGCGGCACTGAATGGTGGATGCCTTTAACACACGACATGTGAAGGTTTACCATTTGGGTGCAAACATTTGACAGATGCTCTGGTGATGATACTCTGAGTATGAAAGATAAGTTAAAGTGATGATAATATAAACATAAAATTGTACGTTAAATATATTGCAGGAAGCATACACTTTTAGTCAAAGAAATTTCCAGAACACTTTCAGGACTTTCTGAAGGACCAAATCAACAAAAATCAAGGTCCTTTCAAACTGAAAAACTCTGATTTTCAAACAAAACAAGTACAGCAAACAGATTACATTTTGTATAGTTTTTATTGCAGAGCAAACCGAGTCTTTAAACTGAGCTTCAAAATTTTTTTTTTTGTAGCCCACTGTAAAAATGTGGAGAATATTCAAAGTTGTATTATAAAAAAAGCCTAACAAAAAACCTAATTTTCCAGGACTTTCAAGGACCAAGAGTGGTTTTCCAGGTTTTCCAGGCCTGGATTTCAACTTCCTACTTTTTCAGGCCTTTCCGGGGTTTCAAGGATCTGTACACACCTTGACAACGATCAATTACTTAGAACAAAAAAAGACATAACTTTATATCAATCAATTCTGTCCATTAATTTTGTAACATTTACTTTCTGTTTCAAACTGATTCACTGCTTTAAATAGCTAGTGTGGAACCCCGCCTTAAGCCACCTCATTAAATACGGCCACTTTGTTATAATGGTCACTTTATTTTTTTTCCGCCAGTTGAATGGATAAATTTTCTTATAAAAAAACCTTGTATAATATGGTCACCCTGTTATTACAATCAATTTTTCTGGCCTATAGTATAGGGGTCTTTATTAATGGGGTCCCACTTTAAATTAAGAAAATGTCAGGATGCCCACATTTCCATAAAATAGTTAGAAATGCCTAATTATGAGTGCCTAGATGGCTCATGAGAATGTCAGGGTGCCAATATTTCCACATTAATTTTTTTTAGTAATATTTATGGAGTTATAAATAAACAATTGAAGAAGTATAAATAAGGCACAAGTTATAAAGATCACATTTTGAATACTCTTTACTGTAACTACCATATTCCTCTAATATTGAGAATGATCATTTTATTACATGTGCATGTTTATAATCTCACAAGCTTGATGACAAGCTAATATACAAGCAGTTGAGTGCTGGGAAAAAAAGCAAAATGGTGCAAATTATAAAAGCCTCTTGTTTTGACCTAGCATTGGACTAGCATGTAATAATTTATTTGCAAAAATTTTTATTTACAATTTGAGAATGAAACCTGTAAAGGAATGAGAAACTTTTTGGCAATTAGGGGTTCAAGCCCAGGAACGGAGGGGGGAGGGGGGACTTTGGGATATAGAGGATCCTAAGTATGCTTATCGGGACATCGAGAAAATTAACTTGAAAATATAATAAGCACCTCTAACATACCAGTCGAAGGATTACCCCCACCCCTCTCCGGTGCCTGGGGGTTCAAGATTAACTATTTTTAGAAATGCAGATACCCTGAAAACAACAATGCCTTGCACCTTATATTGACAACAATTTGATTTAAGAGTCATTGTTTTCAAAATTTCTGAATAAGCTCCATGGAACATCCAGGAACCTTGCAACTAGCTCGACAATTTCTCACATCTTGCACTTTCTAAAAGTTGCTATCTCCAGCTGAGCTGTGTAACACTTACCCAAACTCCGATTCACAGAAGTAGAGTTCCACCAACAGTTGAATTTCAGCACTGTCAATCTGGCTAACAATCTGACAATAATAACATGGCAGTAAATTTGATTTGTAACCAAATACAAAACTTTCACAATTTCAAGACTAGTCAAAAGTATTTCAACAATCTTATCTTTGAAAGGACCTAAACAGAGACTTTAACAAGTGAGATCTTTTTTCCATGAGGAGATAAACTTCATACACCATGCTCGCGATAACTATCATTTTCTAACTGAGTTCAGCAAGTGCATTGTTTGTGACAGGTATCAGATGTTCAAAATTGTTATTTTGGAATGGATTCTTACATTATGGGTAAGTACAGTATATCCACCATTTTCATGCAAATATTTGGAGGTGAGCAATTTCAGAATGCCATTCTCCTGCTCAATTTCTTTTACCTTTGTGCTATCAACCAGCATGTGCAGAGTAAAGACAAATGCGTCATTTAGCATCACATCTTCATTTTTGTACAAAATTTGGAAGGTTCTTGTAATAGCCATGCAGCTGTTTCCAGCTGGCTCCACATAGGCAGGAAACAAACAGCTGTTGTCCCCTCTTCTTTCTTCAAAGTCAAATTTAAAAAAAACCTTTGTTAGTGATATTTCAATAGCAAAATTGGAGTTGATATATTTGACCAAAATTCCTTATTTTAAGTCTAATGAAGACCAATTCAGTCTGAGGCCTTGCTTGACAATTTCATGGTTGTGATTTTCACATGAGAATGTAAGATTGAATAGCACTACCTACAACCTTGCATGGCATGCACAAACTTAGAAAGCAAAGCGGTAGGTTTAATAATGCTTCATTAAATTGAAAGTGTAGCATTTGGGTCATATACATCAACTCCAATAATCATAATGTGCACCTAAAAACTATTGAGAACAATAAGAGTTTAAATCTTTTGTTTAGCACAGTATAATCAATAAACACCATTCAAGGTATTAATTACTTAGGACTTAAAGAACAACTAAGCAAACATTTTTCTGCAATGCACCCTGACCCATAACAAAGATCACAGTTAATTAAAAAGGAACATACTGAAAACAAAAATTAAAAAGTTAACAACTAAAAATCTGCATTTAAAAATGGCTCTTGATACTTCTGTTATTAATTCAAGTCTTAAATAAAAACTAAACTAAAAAATTGTTATTTTTTACTAATAATCAGTTAGGATGGAATTTTGTTGCTCACTTTGACAAAGGACTGCAATATATTACATAAAGAATTTTATTATTATAATTATTATTATTAGTAGTTGTTGTTGTAGTAGTTGTAGTTATAGTAGGTAAGGTAGTATAATTTGTTATTTCTTATCAATTAATCAATTATCATCATTATTATTATTACTATAATTATTATTATTATCATTATGGTATATAATATATCTTTTAATAGGGGAATTTTAATTGTGGTTTTATACCACTTATCAACAAGTACTAACTTTGTCAACATTTAAATTCTCGTTACAAAACCAATAGAAAATAAGCTGATTAGTAACTCTAGAAGATTAAAATTACCAAATTTAGCTCATAGGAGTTGGTAAATTTTAGGAAAGAAATCATACTGATCTCATAAGCCACATGCAGATCAGTCTGCCATTTGTTTGAAACACTTCTGTCTTGAGAATTATTTTTTTTTATCTTTATTTTTACCTTTATAAACGAGTAGTAGAAAAAGTTCCTCAGAAAATCTCATGAGAACTAAGATTTTGCTTAACTAATTAGAATGAACATAAATTTAAGTGAAGCTATTAGTAATAGCTTTTCTGTAATAATTTAAAATAACAGTAATTGACTGACAGTATAGTGCAACTGCTGGGTTAAAATAGACGTTTTTCTGCTGATAAAAGTAATAGACATTCAGTGCTCAGTAGAAGAGAAGGGGCAGGCCGTGAAAGAAAGACCTTATCACACTTTTTTTTGCTCGCGTGTTCAAATCTAGACTGACACTTGGTCTTTTCCCTAAAAAACAACTGCTACATAATATTATGCAGGTGCACAGCTTTAGTTTTGTTTCAAAAATGGTTTAACTTAGTTTAAAATACACAGTACAATGAAATTTGAAAGCAATACACAAGTTTCAACTCCTTTGCAAAGCCTTGTTCACGCTAAATGAGAATTCTTGAGATGTTCGCGGTCACAGGCTTTCAAATATGTGACCACAGCAGATTGTCCCAGATGTGGGGGAGCAAGTTTCTGGGGCAATCTGTTGCGGTCATGCCTACTAGTATATTTTGCCACCTATAGCAGGCAAATTTAAGCCCTTTGTTTAAATCCAGCAAGAAAAGGTGATAAAAATTCAACACTCAGTGTATTGTTCCATTTTAAAACTCATTTCCTCCATGCTGGAATTTCTGAATATTTACTTCAGTTTGAGACTAAAACTTTGTGCATGTGAACAGGCTATTTTCATCAGCCACACCTTAACACAAAAAAGACCCATTGATGATGTACACACCTTCAAAACTTCTCTTGTATTCCACATCAACGCTTGTGGCAATTTTGGGTGGTGGTTTTAAGGTACATCGAATATGATAAAATCTGTTATTGGAAATGGAAGAAAGAAAGGGAGATTGAGGCATCTGTTGAACAAAAAAATTCTTTGTACCCTGACAGCCCATTCCACAAGAGTCACAATTGAAGGTCTTAGGTACTGACACTACATTCAGTAGCCCTTCCACTTCCTCATGATCAGCATTTGTCAAAAATATAAAAACTAGACTAAATGCTCTTTACAGAAACAAAAAGGTTAAACTGTTTAGTGCTGAGAGTATAGAATTTGATCATACATCCAAACTGATTTTCTGGAAGATGAATCAGGAAAAATGGTGGTTTTGTATCAATTATTTTAATGTAATGAAGATCACAGAAGGAAATTAATTTTTTATGGCTAAATCATTTTTTACAAGAAAAAGTACAGGAAAACAAGTAACACCAAAAAACAAAAACTAATCATTCATGGATCTTGGTTCAGAAAACTCAACACACGTTACACTGTTGTATGTAAATTGGGCCCCTCAGAAAAAAAACTTATGTTGCCTCGGAGCCCTTTTTTAAAAATGCCTTTGTGCCCTCTCAACTTTTTTAAAAATGCCCTGGTGCCTTTCAATTTTTTTTAAAAATGCCCTAATGCCCTCTCAGTGTTTTAAAAAATGTCCTGATGCCCTCTCAACTTTTTAATAATGCCCTGGTGCCTTTCAATTTTTTTAAAAATGCCCTAATGCCCTCTCAATTTTTTTAAAAATGCCCTGGTGCCCTCTCAATTTTTTTAAAAATGCCCTGATGTCCTCTCAATTTTTTTAAAAATGCCCTGGTGCCCTCTCAATTTTTTTAAAAATGCCCTGATGCCCTCTCAACTTTTTTAAAAATGCCCTGATATCCTCTCAATTTTTTTAAAAATGCCCTGGTGCCCTCTCAATTTTTTTAAAAATGCCCTGATGTCCTCTCAATTTCTTTAAAAATGTCACAGTGCCCTCTCAATTTTATAAAAAATGCCCTGGTGTCCTCTCAGTTTTTTTAAAAATGCACTGGTGTCCTGCTTTAACAAAAAATTTTGAAGGAAAAATTGCCAAAAGGCGAATTTGAAACCTGTGTATACATGGTTGTCACAACATGCCATGATTCAGATATGAGACCGAACGAAACAAAAAAAATGTTTTTTTTTTTCAAATTAATGAAAGCTTGAGGTTTTTGGCCTTGTCTTTTTCTTAGCTGATTCTTAACTTTCAGCCAAATGTGAAAAATTAAATATAGTTCTTTATATGAGCTACATGCTCATTTGTTACTGCTAACAAAAACAGCGTAGTTTTTACTTCATCAATAAAACTGTAAAAAATGTTTAAAGTTAGTTTAAGTAATGATAATTTTATAAAAAATTATGTACTAGTCGCCAGTGTGAAAATTATGAAAGTGAATCATAAGACAAAATATTTTTGGTTTTGATGCTTGATTAAAAATATGAAAACAACTAGGTACCAATATAAATAGACATTACGCTGACCATTTAGCATAATAAGTTATACTAATTAACTTGTCAAAGCTAGCACCCAAGAATAACTAAACATATAATTCTCAATATTAGACTGAGTTATCACTACCATGCATTTTTTGTACAAAAAATGCCATAAGAATGTTCTAACAAAAATCATACATGTTCAATATTCATACACAGCAATCAATTGATCAAGTTGCTATTTTTAAAACAAACTATCTATATTGAATTCAACAGCTGAAGAAGTTGACAGTTAACACAAACTGTCACGATCGATGTCTTAAAAATATCCCTAACTACGCAATTGAGGATCATATAAAACTGGAAACAAACCCAACACAAGTTTATAGGTTATCAAAACTCTTACCCTCTCTGAAAGAGATCCACATTATGAAACTTCGAAAATTCGACTGTAAATTCCAGTGTCGCCTGTAAATCTCCTGACATTCTGGCAACATCCGTTTCTGACTATAAAATCAGTAACTTCCTTTTGATCTCAGCGAAAAAGCTCTTGAGTACACGAGGCGGGACCGCATTTTCTACTTATACGTTGTCTAAATCAAAACGTTGGAAACACATCTCGGTTCTCTGAAAACTGTAAAGACAAAAAAAAACATCAAAATAATCCCCGTTGTGAGAGAACACCCCATGCTGTCTTCGTCGAGGTATATCTTATTTCATTAATCAGAACTTGAAAAATTGAAAATATTTCATGTGCAATAGAACTTTAACTCTTTAAAGTAGTATTTTCTCAATTCAGAGATGAAATTAAATATTCGTCGGAAAACCCTATCTTCAAACTAGTTTCTAACGAAAATGCGAGACTTCCAAGGCTTTCTGAAAGTGATACGTTTCAATTAAAACCCCTTTTTAATATGTACGGACAAGGAAATTCGGATATAGTTTTTTGAATATGTATGTTGAACAAACTGTTAAGTGGCTTTACACCTAAATTAGACCAATATATCATCGCTACTTATTAAAAAGCAACGAATCTGTTTTGGACGCAGTGGCGTTAAAATTAATTTAAAAAGAACAGCAATCGAAAGTATTGAGTGTTCCGATCGGAAAGCCGTAACACAATTGTATATTCCTTTAACGTTCTAAAAAATAAATAGGTCCAAAAAAGTATCTACAATGGACAAAAAGGTTATATTAAGAAGATGATAAGAAAACTTACACTTTAGTCAAAATGTTTACAATATATTGAGTCAAATCGTTGCATAATATTACCTTAAGTCACACACTACTCCTGCTCATTGTGAGTACCCCATCGTCTGTCAGCCATCTTGTTTTGATAGAATGTCAGGGCCCAGACTCTCAAATTATTCTCAACCGGGTTAAGCCTGGGGCAAGAATGTGTTGATGGAAATTTCCATGGAAACGAAGTTTGTTTTTTGTCAGGTGACCCTGAGACAAAAGATAAATCTCTCAAACATTTACTAACTCAAACATTTGACCAAACTTTACTCGGCTTGTTTGGACTGTAAGTCTTCGAATTGCGCCGTTGAAAATGGGGAAAATCACTCAGGAAATGCTCGGAAAGAGCCCAAGTCACATCAAGAAGAAAAGGGATGAAAGTGTTGAACATTATCTTCGTAGAATAACTCATTTATATCTTGCGGAAAAGAACATCTCTGACATAGTAAGTACAAAACCTGAACGGTGTGTGATTTTTAGCTTACAAAATCACTGCCCTATGCACAGGTTGTCGAGCCTTTTTTTTCGGTCCATCGGGTTAAATTGATATAACGAACTAAATTGGTTAAAGTTAAACGGATAATTGAATAATGAAAGCAAACGTGTGTTGCTGGCTCGCTGTTCGATCGTGACTTAGTTATCTGTATTAATAGTTTCTGTTTTGCTACCGAAGGTTTGTTTCAAAAGTACTGGTCTCTGTTTTCTACCAGATGAGCCAGATTTTCTTTAATATATTGCAGTTCTAGTGCTACGTTTGATATTTATTCTTTATCTCTTTATCTGTTGCTCAGGATAGTTTATCACAGTGCAAGAACCTATCAGTGTTGTACCTGTATGACAACGCCATTTCAAGAATAAAGAACTTGGGTAACGCAACCAACCTGACCCATCTCTACTTACAAAACAATAAGATTGCAAGAATTGAAGGTCTTAGTAATTTGAAACGACTTTCAAAGCTTTACCTCGGAGGAAACGCGATTACTGTTGTGGAGGGCCTGGAAAGCTTAGAGGAACTCAGGGAATTACATATTGAGAAACAACACCTCCCCCCAGGGGAAAAATTACTGTTTGAACCACGTTCACTTCAGGCGCTGGCAGTAAGTATTATATATACAAAGTGTATGTTAAAATAATATGTTAAGTTAATTAATGTGGTTTTAAGTCTACACGTAGTGGTTGTGGAATCTGGCTTATGTCATAAAATACTTAAATGTTGCACGATGGGCACTTTAGGCCCATTGTTCACTGAACACTTAAAAATACTTTTTAAGCCTGAGTGTAAGCAGCCATGGACAGCTGGTTTTAGCTAACTTTATGTATGCATAAATTAACTCATATATTTAACATTTATCATATTTCAATTGAGCTGGATAGTGGCTGAATATCTTGTTGTTTCCTTGAGAAAAGTACTGAATTTTTTCTAATCTTTTAAAAAATACAAAAACAAGTATTCCCTTTGGAGTCAGTGCCTAGTGCTAGAAATACCACAACACTTTGCATCTTAACAATATCATATCCACCACTGTTCACCCACCCCCTCCCCCTCCCCTTCGGGGTTAGTTGTTAGTGTATATATGTACATACTTATATTTATAAAGTTTTTTAGATGAAGTACAAATAAAACAAGGTTCTCTAAATTGGCTAATGTATAGTACAAAACGAAAGATAATATAAATACCTCGCAAGCCCATCATAAAGTAGGATTAGAACAAAATTAACACTATGAAATATGCACCCTTCATTTTTAAATCACAACACAAAATGCAAGTCAACCACAAATCAGATTACTAACTCAATGACAAGTCATATTTGAGTCAGGTTAGATTTTTTTCTTTAAGGTTTTCCTTGTCTGATTGGTGGAATTCGAAAATGTAAAATAATTGTGCAAGAGAAGAAAAATAAATAATAGAGAAAAAACCCAAATTAAGAATGATTTAAAATCTAGAGACATTGACTCATATCTCAAGTTTAATTATTTTCAAATTAGGTGAGTAAACTTGACCTCAACTTATTTGAATAAACTTTTTCTTCCATCGCAGAAATGTTTGTGTGTCCTTAATATCTCTGGAAACAATATTGATGAGGTTCAAGAACTCAAATGTTTGTCAAACATGACACAGTTCTATGCAGAAAATAATAATTTGACAGATATGAAGGTAAGAACTTCCATCAGTTTTTTTCCTATAATACAACCTAAAATAATGTTCACTGCCTCAGTTAGCATGGTTACCAAGGCTGAGGTATAGAAATTTGATATAAATATATATATTTATTAAACTTAGATGGTGATTTGACAAAGTATATTTGTAATATTAAACATAAATGAGATAATGGGCACCCTTAATATATATACAGAATATATAATAGTTGATACATTACTTGTTTGATTAATATGATAAAGATGTCATTTATAATAAGTAAATATAAAGAACAAAAACATATAATATTTAAATACATATGCATAATTTCAAAGACTGCCGACATTTTGCAGAAACTATTAGTCTACATAGAAAAAAACTGTTGCAGTAAATGACTTTTTAGTAACAAAGTGAAGAGGGAACTGGTGCATTAGAACAAAATAAATCTTTTGCTTTTTACAAAGATTTGATAATGGGTTGCTTTGTTTAGGAAAATAAGTAATATGCGTTTGTTTTGTGTAAACCAGGATTTATCAAGAGCACTTGGACACTGGCCAACATTGTGGAGATTAGAGCTGTCTGGAAACCCTCTTTGTGAAAAGAAGAAATACAGGGACAGAGTCATTGTTATGTCAAATTCTTTAGGTTAGTGCATTCACCTGACTCCCATGAAATGTGGGCAGCAGTGCTTTAAGTGTTAAAAATGAGACCCTAACATACATTTTAGGGTCTCCAGCCTGCTCTGTAACTTTAAGACAAAAATTTGGTATTCAATCAATGCAAGTTTTCACCAAAAGTCATGATTGATAATAAGCGTGGTGGTACATACTTTTTAAAGTATGAAACCAGCCTCTTTGTTGATATATATGCATACCTGTTAGGGTCATTTTCAAATCCCTCTGTAAGGGAGTCAACCAATGAGAATCAACTGAGATTTTGTTTTGTATTTTATTAAAAAGAGAGTTGTGTTCAATTCAGTGTCAAACATTAGTTAACAATAAACAACATTACCAGGCAGAATTTGAACCCATGCAAGAGCCCAAATTAAAATAAGGATTGCAACTAATAAATAATCAAAACCTAAAGCTCAACTTATTTGGTTTTTCTTTTACAGTAATGCTAGATGACAAAGAAATTAATGAAACTGCAAAACGTTTCTTGATGAACTGGAAAGCCAGTCGAGAAGCAAGAAGACGACAACAAAAGCAGCAGCGTCATTTGTACTTAGAAGGTGCAGGCTCCTCCAACCTCATCTCCAGTGCTGCATTGTCAAGTGGTTTTTCAAGTGTTCCGACCCTTCCTGCTATTCAGGGACCCCCTGGTTATGCAAAATATGCTGTGGACACAGGAGTAAACTCCACCAACAATAGCCACGAAATTACATCTGGTATGCAGGGTTTAACACTGCGCACAAACCCCAAAAGTTTTATGGCTGTCATGCAAGCGAGATCACCACATTCAACCTTGGTAAACAAGAAGCCAATAGAAGACATTTCCAAGTCACGATTCCCTAATATCTTTGCACCAGCCAGGAGTATTGCAGTCGATGCCAGCTGGGAGTCGCCGGAGAATGAATCTCATAGTGGTCCCCCTGTTCCACTAAGGACATAAATTATATAAACATTACAACTTTTTGCATATTAAGCAACTAAAGTTTGTAAAAATATATAGTTGTCTTAAAGATAATATGTAAAAATTTTTTATAAAACTTTTCTAAAGTTAGATTTCAGTATGCTAAAAATTACTGCATGTATAAATTTGCAAAAAGTTGTATTTTATACCTAGTACGAAAAAAAGAGACAGAGAGTTTAACTGACAAAAAAACAAATAGATTGCTTTGCATTTTAATAAAATATGCAGGGTAATTGATAGTATTGATAATGTAAATGATTTTGACCCCAAGAGCCTAAAGGGCTTTTAACTCTTTCTATCACATAGATAAACATGAACAAAATCCTGCATGGGCTTTTTTTTCACATTTTTCTGTGAAAGGAAAAGGTATTTTGCAATTGACTTTTAATTAAGAGTGTCTGTTTGTGAACCAACTTGGGTTTCCCAGACAAGAAATTTTTACAAGTTTTGTCAAAGTTTTGTTTTCCGAAGTGATGCAGACTTTTTTATGAACTGTCAGAAAAGTTAAATATTGGGTTTGTAAACCATAATAAGTTGGAAATTGTAAAAATCAGGGAAGAAAATAAAAACTTTTTGAAAAAGAAAATTAAGTAACTGTACAGCAAGATTTTGTGAAAATATGTAAATTTACAAGAAGATATACCGCTATATTAAACCTATTTTAATTAGTGTGAAAAGTGTGATATTACAAAAATTGAACCAATTGTTGAAATAAGACATTTACCTAACCTGTAAAGAATGATAGAATGTCTTCAAATAAAAATAAATTGTTTGAAAGAAAGTTTCAGTTGATTCAAGTCTTATGTTACAATTCTTATTCCCAGGTGCCAGTTTGTTCGAGGGCCAATTAACTTTAAACCTGGGTTAACTCTTAACATAACCTATTGGTTAACTGCTATCGTGCAATAGATGAAACACTACGCGAATTTGAGCGAGCGCGTACAAAAACATAAAATCGTCTCGTGCCCCCCCCCCCCCTCCTTCAGTGTAAAAATACCTTTTATAAAGAGCACGTATAGGCAAAATGTTTTAATAAATAGTTTTTACAATCACTTATTAAAAGTAAAGCATTAACTGCATTTTTGTTTATTCTAAGGAGCGTATTCTGCTCATAGCACCGTTCATAACATCTGGCTTGCTACCCCCGGGGGGGGGTACTTCGGGGTCAAAAGAGTAGGGATGACCGTCGGAAAAGTCCCCCAAATACCCTAAAAAAATACCTAGGGATAAAAATTTTCTACCCTAAAAAATACCTTTCGGTTTTAAAAATACCCTAAAAAATACCAATCGAAAGCTGAAATTTTCCCCTGGGTAGCTGGTGGGTCGGTGCTAAGTCCCCTCGTGTTGTTCTGAACGTGATACGCAGTAAATAAAGGCACGCGCGTAGTAGAACGTTCGCCAAAGGACATTTTTT
>JAOBAT010130986.1:0-12401 GCA_026413305.1 Hydrozoanthus tunicans
ACCTCCATCAGCACCCCCACCCCCTCCAAAACCACCAACAACGTTGTATAACCGGGATCTCCCACCCACACCTCCCTGAATAAATCCTTTTCCCCCTTCTCCTCCTTCGCCGTAGGAACCGCCAAACTGCTTGGAGCTGCGACCGTTTGAGTAGAAGCCGCCTCCACCAGCACCTGCAAGTCAAATGAGAATTAAAAACACTCAACTATTTTTACTGACAATGAATTTAATTTGCAACTAAGTGAAAATTTGTAGACTTTTGAAGAACTCGGGAAAAAAGTACACCCTTAGATGCATTGCGTTCAAAGACCAACAGGAAACTAGGCTTATAACCTGATATTAAAAGTATACTTGTTACCTTTGACTGTCCAAAGGGGCAATTGTTCGTCCATTGATGCTACTGAATGTTGGTACTGTAAGACGTTCGGGGAAAACGGGTCTTAGATTTTAATTTACAACAACAACGTGAATTAAATGTAGATCGAACTCAGAACGCAAACAACCGGCAAGTCCATGGCGTGTGAGCCCAAGCGTGCAATGCAGCGATTGGTTGTCATTAACATATAAAACAAAACGTAAACTAAAAGTCACGTAACTTGTCACAGGTACGATGCAAATAGCGTTATTGAAAGTTCGTTGGTGTTAATGAAGTTTATGAAAGTGCTTATGATTGTCGATTCGCCGTATTGTTTCAACTGTTGATGTAAATGGAAGGATATTTTGCGTAAATAAACAGCAAAAGATGTAAAACCAAGAACATCAGTACGCTTTCGCACTGGAAGGGGGAGCGGATGGTCCCTTAAGAAAAAAGTTTCGGTAATTTACGGCTAGTTCTTCAATTCTCGTCATCTTTTCTGTCAGGTCGCGATTTCTTAAATGTTTTTCTAAGTTTCGCAGTCTGTTATTTTCTCACAAAGTTTCTTGCATTCTCGACGTTTTTGGCAGAGTTTGAAATCTCTTTTTTACTTAAATTGTTAGGTGTGTCGGTGTTTTGTAAACATCACCTCGATCTCGGATTTTTCGTACCGTAACGTCTCGGTCTCAGATTATGTAATCACTGTTTCATTAGTCTTGGTTTCGTATTTTAAAAGGCCGTCCCGGCATCTCGGCATCTCGGACTTACCCGAATTCGCTACGCCTGCAGGAGAGAGAAAGAACCGAAGAAAATCACGCCATCAACAAAAGAACCTCGCACTTGAACAACGATAATTAACATGTTTTTGAGCCTTTTGATTAAGTTAACAACTGCCGCTACTATCGGATGGAACCGATCAACGGCAAAACGTGCCGCTGCACGACACTTGCGCGAGAGAAAGAATGTCGTGGAGAGACCACGATCGGAGGATCAAATCATCTGTAGAGTGCACATAGATGATAAAATGAGAAACTGTTTGAATGATATTTTAGAATGATGAATTATCAGCACGTATAAATCAAAACTTGAGACGATTCTTCCAAAAACTCCGGCAATCCACGACCGCGATTTTTAAAAAACGTTAAAGGACATTGAACTGAAATAGTATTCTTGAATTTTCTTTTTTCTTAGTTGAATGTTATTTCTACTATTTTCTATTAGTGTTAATGATTTTTCTTTCGCGAGATGGAAAGTATAACCGTTAATCTTTGACTGTCCAAAGGTGCAATTGTTCGTCTGTTGTTGCTATTGAATGTTTGTACAATGCAAATAGCATTAATGAAAGTTCGTTCGCTTTCATTAAATTTGTGAAAGTATTAATGAATGTCCATTCGCCATATAGTTTCAACTGTTGGCGTAAATGAATGTATATTTTGCGTAAATGAATAGCAAAAGGTATTTTAAAGCGGCTTAAGTTTTATCCATTCCTTATCGCTCAATTGCCTTTTTCAATACTTTTATTTTACCTTTGTTTGACTATGGTGACCTCGTATGGAGAAAATGGACCTTTATGCCAGAGCTTCAAGTCTTAAAAATGTTATACAGCGCAGTTTACCCATGATTTGCCGCCTCGTGCATCAGCAACTGACCTCCTGGAAAACTCTGCTTCGTAGAAGAGCAGAGCACTGATATTTGTAACAACTTATTTTTGGATGCTGTTCAAGGTAAATTAAACGAGGGTTTTCATGATTATAACTCAAGGTCGAAACAAATGCGAAAAAAGGTATAAGGCGTCTGACAAACATACACTAGCTGCGACTGACATATGGAACCTCTTGGACTTTGTCTTTACGGGAATTCGAAACCCTGTCTGTTTTTAAACTTAGCCTCTCCCAAGCTTTACTGTTTTTCCTTCAAGAAGGTGCAAATTATGCTTAGAAGAAAAACACCTAATCTTAAAAGGACAGCCAAAAGATATTCTTAACAAACGCTCTGATCTTTTTAACAAACGCCGCCATGTAACCTGAAACTTTCGCGTACAACCGTCCGTTTGAGTTTTGTTTGTTATCTGCTTTACTTATTAAAGTATTGAACGATCTTCTCCTTCATGCCGACACTGCACTGTTTTTGTTCAGATCTTCTTTACTCCACATATATATAAGTACATACATACATACGTACCACACACGTATGTATAAATACGAATTTAAACAGCCTTACACATAGTTAGTTGTTTACTTGGCTACTCGCCAAACCTATTTGAGAAACCAACGCGTAAACAGGACTGACGTGTTAAAATGTTTGCTAAATAACTAAACATCAAGAAAGCTTTCTAGTTTACTTCTCAAGCAGCTCAATGAGAAATTCAGAAAAATGTCCTATGTTCTTTCCTCGTTAACAAGTAATCAACTATATTTATGGTGTGGTTGCATGCGCAGCGACAGGTAATAAGTGAGCAATACTTGAATATTTATTTATCTCTCATTACCTGAGTGATCATAACCAGCCGTTTTCGCACCGTGTCCACCTGAGCCACCTGGCCACTGACTTCCGCCAAAGCCGGAATTCCCGGATGTAGCAATTGAGGCATCGCACGTGGAGTGTCTGGAGTTTGGATATTGAACCCCTTCCCCTCCGCCTGCTACGGTAAGAGGGGTGTTATCCTGACGTGTGACAAAGGTTCCTCCGCCTCCGCTAGAGGATCCGCTATCTCTGTTAACCACTCCCTCCTGACCGACCAAGATCTTAAGTACTTCCCCTTTATTCAGTCTGAAAGTTCCTATCATCCGGGCACCGCGTCCACGGTAGTTCATACTCTTACTGTTACGTTCGGTGTAGGTATATTTCTTCATCTATACTAGAATAAAAATCATTTGGTTTGATAACACTTTATATCGTTTTATATTAAACTAATAATTTGAATTAGTAGGATGGCTAAATCTGTAGTTTCTTTAGCTACTGTTTACAGAACAATGAATGGTTTGCTGTCGTCAAGTGTGAGTAGTTATGGAAGGCTGAGATATCGATGTATAAGGGCACCAAAAGCTCAACTGAAAATTTATTAACATGCATTATTAGTTTCAATTGGAAAAGAGAATCTTATAATAACGTTGAATTAACCCTACTGTTTAAGGTAAAGTCGAGTTCGTTGATAGTATATATTTCGTTTGTATGTGTGCGTGTGTGTGAGTGAGTGTGATGAAGGGGTGGGGGAGGGTGTTTCAATTTTTTCTGTGATGCAGTGCTCGATATGGAAAAGTAGAGTGCTGACAAATATGACGTAAGGAAAAAAGAAAGAGACTACGCTTCTATCCCCACAAGCCTTTTTCGTTATTAACTCTCTCTTCAGGGGATTCCACTATACTTGTATTGTGGCTTATCTACTTTGAGAAGGAATATTTGGTGACGCTATCTTAACACTAAGAATGGTTTCTTAATCCATCCATCTCCTGACAAACCCCTCCCCCTCCCAATCCATCATAATCAGTTTCATGATTATTGGCAAATTGACTAGTTTCTTACTTAGGTCTTGCACGTTCAGTCGCACAATGGCTGTAATCTGTCCGATGGAGTTCGTAGCTTTGCAGATGTAAAGTTTAAAATCTTTTAGCTGAACTTTATTAATCCATAATCCACCAGTGGAAACACGTGATCTTTTGATAGGCATTGCCATATAAGGCCTGGACCAAGAAACGGATGGTGGAGGGATTCCGTACGACGAGCACGGGATGGTAATGTTTTCTCCAGCATAAACTTTCACAGTTTTGGCAGGCTTAGATTTCCACTGTGGCAAACCTGTTGACCATTTAGTAGAGAAATGACATACAACGTAAAATGCAGAAAAATTCAAACACTTTCATCCTTTATATTCAGTTTAGTAACACAAAAAAGAAACATTGTGATTTCAACGACGACTGATGATTGCCACATTAACACCGAAAGTGAAAATTTGCAGCAAAACAAAAAAAAGGTTTCCAAAATATAAAAAGCAATAAATCAAACCTTCGGCCTCGATCTGAGCACGGGGTTATAATTAAGAACAGTGTCAGCTTACCTTGAACAGTCAGAACTGCAGAAGCCGTGTTACTGCCCAAAATGTTTGTGGCTTTACATCGATACACTCCGCTGTCGTTGTAGCTCGCAGCTGACAAAACAAGTTTCCCGGTTTTTTGTTTCTTCCCTTGTCGACTCAGTAACGATCGATTGTCCTTTGTCCACTCAATCACAGGTTTAGGGTTACCACTCCCGCTACAGAAAAATTCTGCATTTTGTGTTTCATTTGCAGTTAGTGTTGCTGGTGAAACAACGACTGATGGTGCTGAAATAGACTCACCCGGGTATCCCCGGGGTCCTTGTGGTCCGCGTGGACCTTGGCTCCCCTTTTCTCCTCTTTGACCTGTTGAACCGGGCTGTCCCACAAGCCCTCGCGGCCCTACTTTTCCTCTTTTCCCACGTCTTCCTCGATTTCCTTTCTCCCCAGTCCTCCCCCTCGGTCCACGGAGGCAAAACTTCTCATTACAGGCGCACAGTACCTTGACTGTTAAAAGTTTAACTTGTTGTCGAACCTCGTGACGTATTTGTTGTATAGTGACGTTAGGTATTTTTGGTTCACTGAGATCTCTTTTCACTCGCTGTTGATTGCCGTGATCCTCGCGACCTACAGACAACCAAAATACAGAGAGAGTCTGATAGTTTGACCGCTCAGAAAGTTAAAATATTGTCGTACATGCGTTTTGGCTATAATTTATCTTAGCTACATAGGTTAAACAGACAACCAAAATACAGAGAGAATCTGATAGCTTGATACTTGTTGGTTTAATTGGTTACCTTGTAATTGGGTTGATGGAAAAATAGTTTAATCTGTTTCGATGATACAGTAATTAGTTGCATTTACCTGACAGAAAACCGTCTTTGATAAAAAGTTTTGAGTCAAAAGAACGACTTCTCTTGTCCCCAAACATTTCCTCGACATCTAGGACACGTCTGTTTACTATTTCCACTCGTACAAACAAAGCCATCATACACAGAGAAAGAAGAACGGTAGAAACAGATGGAAGTGTCTGCTTCCTTTTCTTGTCTTCTTCTACTTTAAAGTTTTGCCTGTCCATCTGATTTTCTTGCCTACTAATTTAAAGTCTGTAGGAGAACAGGCTGCGCGTAGTTTAAGATGACAAATCTACGAACTTGGTTACAAAGGCTAAAGGTAACCTGAGATTACTTTGAAACACGAGCAGAAAATTATTTGGCAAACTTTCAAGCGGTGCACGTTTTTATATTAAACTGTTGGTTAAAGCTTTAAAACCTCACACAAAAAACACCTTCAAAACTTTGATTTTAGGAAGTGTCTATTAAAATCTATATTATATACTCAGTAACAGAAAAAAAGAAACTTCAATTATTTCCGGTTGTGCTGATGTTGACGAGCCCGGGATGGTTTGCCTTCAGCATTTTATCACAAGCAGCTTGACCCTTAGGTCAATGACAATAGGCTATTTTTGTTTTTTAACAGTTTGACTCCCTGATGAAGTTGTTAATACAAAGAAACATGGCGGAGATCGAGTGTGAAAACCATTCTACGTCTTGTGTCATTTGTGCGCAGCTCACTAGTACCAGGCATCAAGAAGAGTCATCACAAACAAAACCATCAAGTCGAGTCCAAAGTTCTTACAAATAATTATGATAAGTTTATCTTGAGGGCTTTGTTTGTTAACGTAATAGAATGTATGTGATACTTGGGCCATTGCCTTGATGAGGTCCTGTGTTTTCTAAAGAAGCGACAAATAATTGGTATCGTATTTTATCAGAAGCCAAACCGACCGAGAAGCAAATGACTTCCTGAAGCACGTTTTAGTTTGCACGGTATATAAATATAAGCTTAGGATTAGGTGACGTCACGATAGCAATCAAAATTGTAACTAAAATCTACATTAAACCTAAGGAGTGTTCTTACCATAATTCAACAACTTCGTAAACTTTTTTGATAGGCAAGTCATCTTTTCATAAAGAATATTATATTTCTGTACCAGTCAATTTTTGCATAAAATTGTGAAAAGAAAAGGTGGCTGACATAACTTACAAGCCAATTCGTCGATTATGTTGTAAAAAAGTTTAGACAAATTTTAAAACTCGTTAAGAAAAACTAACAAGGGGTTGCTGATCGGCAAAACAATGCATGAATCAGTAAATCCACTCACGATGCAAATTGCTATGCGCCGCTGTGATGTTAGATTTGCTATTTACAAGAACCGAGAGAGGAACAAATTAGCCATGGAGCACTTGAACTTCATCAAACTGGGTGACTGAAGGAAAATTGGTTCAAAATCGAGTCGAGATTCAAGGATATGGCTGAAATCTCGGACCGAGGTTTGAACACAAGTTTAAATGGGCAACTAGAACTTAGTCTCCCATAGCGGGACATTGCCCATTTAAACTTGTGTTCAAACTTCGGTCCGAGATTTCAGCCATATCCTTGAATCTCGACTCGACTTTGATTGACTCCAAGCATTTTCCCAAATCTTGACAGCTTTATCAGTATCAGTAGAGTCAAAAGATAATATAAAAACTGACCATCTATGGATTTTCCGTATTCTGCAAAACGTTTTGGTTTACACAGAAGTTTCAAAGAACCAATTCCTGTTCTCGGAACAGTTCTATCTTCCTTGCTCTTCTATCTCACAACCATAGACATGTACAAAATGAAGATTAAGGTTTCGCAGATGCCCTTGCTCTTCTATCTTACAACTATGGACATATGCAAAATAAAGCTTGGGGTCAGTCGCAGATGACCTTGTTCTTCTACCTCACAACCATAGGGCATGTGCAGAAGGAAGCGTCCCCCTTGGATGCTACTGGAAACCTGATGGGTCTTAAAATGAACAAGTGTGTGAAGGGTGAACACATTGAACAACGACCCTGTCACACTTGAGAGGGAGCCAATTCATACACCGGTTGTGCAGTCAACAAGCTTGAATTAAGACACAAAGGAATTTAATAAGAAAAACTAAAAGCGTCTCTTACTTGGAATTAGGTAATCTGAGAAAGCAAAACTAAGCTGAGAGAAGCTGTTGAGCTCTTATGTTCGATCGGTTGTTTTCTAAGGCTCAAAAACTTGAGGAATAGCAAAATCATGACAAAAGGCCAGACACTTGTCTCCGAGGCATTAGGTAATTTCAGCAACATCGACCAGTGGAAGAGAACTGGGCAAGAAGAACTGATAAGTACCGCTATCAGGTAGAGAAGATGGCAATGGACCGGACACATGGTAAGGAGTTTAGCTACAGACTTCACCATTGAGCACGTAGCCGGAACCCATTGTATGTTGTACAATGCATGTTTTTAATGTTAGTGCAGTGTAAAATGGTACACTAAACAAACAGTGTCCATAATACTCTTTTATCAGAAGCTGATTAGATACATTTGAGCTAATACGCGCGACTCCGTCAATCGAAGCTCTTACTCCCTTCTAGTTTTTAAAAGAAATGTTCCTTGAAATCACTTATTTTTTCTATTTTGATTTTACAGGAATGTGATGCGCTTCGACGTACTAACCTCTATACTGAAGTGGTGAAAGTCCCTGCTGGCCACAAGTTTTGTAGACTCATTGTACTTATCGGTGGCTAAAAGCTCACAAGCAAAGCGTCCAAGTTTGTCTGAACGGACGGCGATATTGTAGGAGAAGCAATGGTAGTGGTTGACGCAAGCCAGGGCACATTGTCTTAACTTGCGTACCATCAAAACCTCGAGCTGTAATCGACAAATTAATTCACTGTTACAAATAAGATAGTGAATACAGCCAAAATAGAATGAGTCAGTTAAAGTATTTTCTTCGGAAAGTGAGACTAGAAAAATGTATAATTTGAAAGAAATAAAAAAGAAAAGAAAAGTAAAAGTGTTATCAAATTCTTAAGAACTCAGAACGACTTTCAATCATGCATTTTTGTGTATGTGCTTTTTTGATAATAAAAGTGTTTGAATGTTTGTTAGCGATTTCTCAATCGTAATGAGAATCAAACTCTACCTTATCAAAATTTAGATATGAATTCTTGTGGACCCTGAAGTTTGCGTAGTTTACACCCGGCTCCTTATGTCTCCCAAGAGCTTTAGCCTTGATCGCAATTTGTTTCTTGTTTTGTTGGGTGGTTTTCTTTGTTTTAGGTGGTAAAGAAAACAAGCGCGCGTGAACTTTGGAACTGACCCAGTTTCCACCAAATTCCGGTTTTGTCCCCAGTGTTCTGGCTTGGCGGATTTGAAGTGGGTTCACCTTCTTTTCAGGGAATAAAAAGTGGGTGACAACCAACAAATATATGATCAGAGTGCTGAGCGTCAGAAATGACATTATTGAACACTCGTCGTTCTTTTACGAACTTCGAACTGATCTAGATAAAGAATTCTAAGGTAAACTATACCTTTAATTCTCGTTTTTTCTCTTGAGTGATATTTGAGACCTATTATGCACGGGCAGATTTTTAAAATACCCTGGGTATAGAACTTCGGTTATGATTAAATATGTTTCTAGTTTCTTAGAAAAAGAAAAGCAGTTGAATAAAATAGAGTGGAGACAGTTTCAGCCAAACATTTATATATACATTTATTGTCCATTTAAATTTTTTTCTTATAAAACTCGAAGCATAGATCAGATATATTTAAGATATTAAAGAATACAGTAAAGATATCCTTAAATTCAGATATATCAAAAGTTTCGATGTTCATGATGATGAAAATAATGTTAATGGAAAAAAACAAAAATTTACTACATTCGCAAGAATTGTGTAAATCGCGTTATTTTTTATCTTTCTTTATTTCACTTTATAGTTTAGTACCTAGTGTAAACATTGCAAGCTAGTGTTTGTTTTCGTTTGCAGGTAGTTATCTTATACAAAAGATAATATATATATATATTCGTGTATTTTCTGGTATAAAACTTTAGTACGATAACATTTATTTGTATAGGTTACTCTAGCTTGTTCAATTTGAAGTTAATTTGTGGGTTTTTCCAAAAAGTTTCAAATGAGCCCGAAGGGCGAAACGCAGTTTATTTTCTTGAAAAGTGTACGAGTGCAAGTTATTTTCAAAATAGGCGAAGGAAATTGTGTCATTGCTTTTTAATTGTATACATGACAAAAATTACAGATCGAAGAAATTGAGAAACTCAGTTTCAGAATTTTACAAGAATTTTTTGTTAATTGGATATAGCAACTAGGACCTTGTGTTTTAGAATAAATGCCTTTCAAAATAAACAAATGTTCGTGTAATCTTGCACCTTTTTCTAAGTTTGACAAATATCGATCTAATTACGAAGGAAAAAAGGGAATTTACGATAACAGACAGTTTTGTTTTAGTTTTGACGTCGAATAGAATCAATGTACATGTTTCATAGAAATATTTTTATGGCCCAAGTTGACAACGCGATGTGCTTGTTGAACTATCAGTTTATAGGGATGATTGTGTGTTTTGTCCTTTTTTCCATTTACAGTTATTTTGTGGTCATGCACTGAGAGTGTTGCAAATGATCCATTTTTGCATAAGATCTCACTGTTTTCGGTATCTTGCGGATTAACTTCTAAAAAAATTCGTACGATACTTAATCGACAAGATAACTTTATCTGTATTATTTTACATTTGCTGGCAAAAAAAATATAGCTGACTCTCTATTTATACAAGGCCTGCATTTATAGTTTTCCATACAAAGTTAAACATTCAAAAGAGTGTTGTAGCCGTACTGATTAAAGTACATTTAAAGGTGGGCAGGTTTTCTTTGGCATGTTTTCTTCTGGTAATTCTTGTTTGTTGCAAGGGAGATGTAAAGTTTTCTCTTGTGAAGTCTCCTTTTTCAAAAACTGGCATGTATACTGAAAGGAACATTTTTCTCTTTCAAAATAAAACAACATAATTTCAAATACTGAAGTCTTCGACTGTACCCGTATTTTTGTAGTAGGCGCTCAACTAAAGACAGGTTTTTCATGATTCCGCTGAGCGGAGTACAAGTCGTTTGAGCAAAAACACGACTTCTCTTGAAACCAAAAAGTATAGAGTTTTTTTGACAATTTATTTTCTATTTGATTAAATTTTTTTCAACATAATGACAGATATACAGAGTATAAAGCCCTATATTCATGAGGAAAGCTTCCCTTGGATGATGGGATATCTCACATATATAACCGAGCTACTCGCCGCGAGAAAACTTGTATTTAACAGTTATCCCTTGAACCCGAATGGGCTAGAAGCCAATAGCCCATGAGGCCGCAGGTCGAATGGGCTATTTGGCTACTAGCCCATGAGGACGAGAGGGATAATTGTTTTAGTAAAATCGTTCTAGTTGGTCAAAAATCAGAAGTAAAAAATCTTTTTTTAAAGCTCTAAATTTAATTTTTTTAATGTTTACGACAAACATTATCACGCGCAATCGCTACTCGTAGGCTATCACTGATAGCCTATGAGTAGCGTAGCCAATCAGAATGCAGCATTCATGATAGACCACTAGTATGATTTTACTAATACAATTTATAAAAAGCAAGTAACTGTTCACATGATGTCCCGCTTAGAAAAGTTTTTTTCGGCAGGTACAAGACACAAGAGGCTACTCGGCTAGCCGAGGCGAGAAATTTCTTCCACCCGGGAAATCTTTCTCGATATAATTATAAACAGTTTGTCCCTTCTCCGTGGACAACTCGAGCCTAGAAGTCCATTTAATGTTGTGTTTATGCTTTAGAAAATGGTTCCCATGGTCGACTCGCCCCGGGCCACATATTTTCATGAGCAAAGATTTTTTTGTTCAAAACTTCATTAAAACTGTAAATGAAGTTATCTGTCTTTTTCTTTTCTTTATATGGAAAAGAATCAATCTTGGCATGATTGGCTCATATAGCTCTCAGATTTCAGTTGCTCGGTTACAGCCAACTGTCCGATATTACACTGTCCGATTACAACTTTGCAGATTTATTAGAGCTTTAGTAATGCATCAGTTTATACACCAATCACGTTTGAGAAAATCGTAATTTTTGTTTATAATCACACTACTTTGAGCCAATCACATTGACTGCGATTTTCAAATGGTTATAACTGATTAATTTAAGCCTTATTTCAAGCTATTTACACGGCACAAACTTGCCCGGGTTTGACCGGGTTAAAACATGGTATCTGGGCACGACGCGACTTTGTTCACACTGAAAAATATCAAAGACGCGCTTGGACAAAACCCGGGTTAGTTTTACACACGATGCCCAGATGGCTAAACACGTAGCAAAACGCACAGGTGCGCATGTGCAAAATCAAACCTAACCCTGCACCAAACAGCATAATCCCTTGTAGTTCAACAGATGTGAATAAAAGGCTTGTAATGAAGAAATTTATCATTCCTCATTTGCTTTTACAATCATGTCTCCTCCATAGAAACCGGCCGTTTTTGTGGTTGATGCGCTTGAAGCCTCGCTTATATACGATAGTCAGTGTTTAATGTTCCATTGCCCTTCAAGGCTTCATGTGTCAGGAACAAACAATGCTGTTGTGTACTTTTTACGCTGTGGCCATATGCCCAACAGTCGGGAACGGTCTCAGATTTACTAAATGCCCGTAAGATCTTAAAATTGTCATTTCATTTCTTCAGCATCCAAACACATTCTAATATCCAATAAGTATTACATCATTGTTTAGAAATGCCGAGCGATCTCAGAGTTGTTATTTGTACGGGAGCAGGATGTTTCCTTACCTTTGGCTTTGAGCATACTATAAACTCGCCACAACATTTTGACACTTGTAAAATTTACTTGCCACGGGTCGCAGGTTAAGCTTGCTTCTGATAGTGTTGTTTTCTTCAAATCAACCATAATCATAATTATAAAGTGTTATTATGCTTTACATTACGGAATAGCTGCGAGCCATTACCAGTTCGAACCTGTGAACCAATTGTTATCAGCCGGATCTTTGAGATTTTTTATTGATCCAAGATACGCGGAGGAACAGCTTAGGGTGAGCTAAGGGAAAAGGTCAAAACAATGGTACTTCCTAGGAACCCAATTTAGGGGGGTGGGGTATTATGTGCCGCCACCCA
>JAOBAT010130997.1:0-12400 GCA_026413305.1 Hydrozoanthus tunicans
ATCACATATACAGAAATCAACGCACCCTTATAATCAGGTGGCACCAAAAGCGTTATATGAAGAAGATCTTTATGGCCTTCTATTTCAACAGACACACCCGAGGCAAACATCAACAGATATTTTGATTGGTTCTCATATTTCAGTATCGAAACACCTCTGAACTCAATCAGTTGTCGCTCGTCAAAGTCATTTCTGCATCCGTTTATCAATGCATCCGCCATTCCTCTGCCATTCAGCCTTATCTAGGAAGAAACAATGTGTTACAATGTAGTTGTCAGATTTTATTTTATCTAGCTGTCAAAAACAGTTTGTTTAATCGTAATTGTTGTATTTTTGGAGTAGCTTTTGTGCCATTGAATACAAAATTGTGAACTGAAGCGAGTTATGATCCTTTCTCCATAATGTGCAATCATGCTTTAATTGTTAAGTCTTTGTAAGGGAATATTCATTAAAAGGGAAGAGATCTGTTAGGTCAATTAATAAAACCCATCGTCGTATTTTTTACTTGTACCAAATTTGACGTTCGAAAACCTTTTTACAACGTGTTTAACTTTCTGTTGTATACTTTTATTCATTAATGTTATCTCAATCCCATGGAGGCCGCTATGTTGTATTGGCGTGTGACGTCAAAATTAAAGTAAAACTGTCAAAAGAATCAGCTCTATTCCCTTTTTCGAACTGTCTTATTCCTTCAGTTAATTATAAAACTAGTAGAATAAAAAACAGAAATTTAACAAAAGTATTTATTTTGTCGATAACAAACTGCAAGGGGACTGTTTAGTGCTATCATCCTTGGAATCTCAAACCGATCATAAAAAATGTTAGGAAAACTTGATGTTAGCACAAGAACTGACACAACAATTCGATTACCTCGACCGTATCCGACCCGTTCTCTTTCATTACAAAAGCTGTAAACACGGTTGCTTTGCTTGTGCGCCTGCCATTGATCAGCGGCTGCATTCGTCCTTGTAGCTTGAAATCTGTTGCGTTGATCTGCAAGACGGTGTATTCTCCATGTCCATTGAACGTGTATTCCACTTCATCTAATGTTATCAGATGTGGATCACCGAACCCAGTTGCTGTTATTAAAAAAACATGGATTTTGTTAACTTATTTCAAAGTATTACCAGATGGTATGAAAACAATCGACCTAGTGGTGAACTGTAGCTAGCATGATAGATAGAAATATTAAAACTTTGCTCCTTTAAAGCATAGCATAGTAACCAATTAGCATACTTGGCCTTGGCGGTCTGTATCTTGATCCATCATCGGACGGTCTCTTTTCAAAGTACTTCTCGCAATTATTGGACCATCTACAGCAGTCGTGATACGGAACAATATCATGTAAGAAATGGGATATAACTGGAATTCCCTTGAGTACGTGCACTCGGTCCAGGCTCCCAGAATACGGCGGGCCGACAAGCAGGTTGCCTTCTTTTGTATAACAACATTGTGTTCCGGCTCCTTTGTTGCTATTAACAAAGCGGTTGTAACGAGCATTAGAGAACGAAATCAATATATAAGTGGTGTAAGATGTGTAACGAAATTTACTAGTGTGTCAAACTGTAGTCTCTTCTCACTATTTTTTTAAGTGAAATTAAACTTGAGCTGAATTCAATTCATTGCAGGTGGAATGAGTGTCCATTTATTCTTAGCCCTAGAACGCATGGAGAATAAAAAGTTACACGAAGGCATGAGGGGGTATGCATTATCCAACAGCCATGAAACTTTGTATGTGTATCAAGTGTCAAGTATACTTTAAACTAAGTGTAGTAACATTGCAATCATTTGGTTTCCTTGGCAACCGTAGTATAGAAACAACGTTAGCAAGTGCAAAATCGGTGTTTTCAAGGATTTTCATCTAATCAATATAAAATCGATGTAAAAACTTAGTACTTGTAATTAATATAAAAAAGTGTCGGAGCATCTTTCAACTAATTTGATCCACGTGATCTCTAGTTGGTGTCCATGGTAACGGCAGCAAAGAAAATTCCAAACTGCAAAACTTTTTTTCAGGCAGAATATCATTTTTCAGAGCAAATGACGAGTTTCATCGTTTCCTTTGATGACGTCATCAAGACAGGTTGCTCAAAAGATGTGTCATTAATCAAAGGACATTTGTGCGAAAACTTTTAGCAAAAGTTGAAATAGCACATTTTTTACCTCCAAACAATGAGGGGGGGGAGCGGCGGTCAAAATGACCCCTCCCCTCATGCCTTCTAGGTTTAGATTGCGCGGTTTCTTACTACAAGTACATCATGACATCTAGCATCATATATCTCATTGTTCCGGCGATGTTTACTTGTTAAAACATGTTTTTATCGAAGCAAGAAACGCTTTTGAATTTTTTTTTAATATGTGAAACAAGGTGACATAAAACACCTTTTTAAAGATAAGCCGTTGTTTCAACTCATTTTTTTTCTTAAATCTTTCGGATTTCAGTTTCGGGCCTTTATTAAGGTAGTGGAAACCTTTGCTGCCATTTTCTTGATTTTTCAAAAAAGTTTTAACAATTGTAAGTAGGTGTAAAATGACTGGAAACAAATTATTTGCTTTAATGAATTTGGAGTTTGGAACTCCAACAAAATATATACGATTAAGCAAAACTCGAGAGTAACAAAAAGCTAGAAAATTAGTTACCTTGGTATGGTGCTTCGCACGCAATAGTGCACTGACGAGTGATATCGCGGGCACTCTTCTGTGCTCTTTGGATTGCAGTGTTCATCTGCGGTGTAGCGCCCACTATCAGACAACGCTTGTGGCAAAGTGCGAGGGCAAGGGAGAAAACTTGGGTCATCTGTCAAAATTTAAACAAAGTAATAAAGGTAAGAAAAAACAGGAGTATTTTGAAACCTAGAATTCGAATTTGGTCAAACGAAAATTTAATAACAGTAATAGTTTCACAGTTTGTTATCAACCTTACTTCTATAACCGTAAACACTCTAATAAACGCCCCTCCTCTGTGTTGTTTACAATACTCGTAGCTGTTACATGTGTTTGGTAACCAGAGGTCGTGTCATGCTTCTGTCTTTGGCTGTTGAGCAAAATTTTAACCCCCTCCCCCCTTCCTCCACTATCTTACTCTAAAAAACACCCGTCTCTTGTAAGCCCCCGACTCTAACAACAAAGCGACAGAGCTGAAACACAAGGCGTCCTGCATCAAAAATTTATTTTGTCAACGGTTTTATCTTTTTAAGTTTTTGAAAATCCAGGTTATAACGCTAGAGAAACAAAGAAGCACTATTTACTATTACAGCATTTGTTTGGTAACCGCACTTCATGTCATTTTTCTGTCGTTGACTATTGACAATTTATAATTAACCCCATCCCCCTCCCTCTCTAATAAACGCTCTCTCTAATATCTCCCCCCCCCTCCCCCCTGGTCTGGAAGGTCTAAAATAGGAATAAGCGTTATCAGACTAAATGACAAAATCGTGCTTCAATCTTTGCAGAGAAAAAAGCAATGTCACTAACTGCATTGCGTAATTATACTCTCAATCCTGATGAACTCTATTACTAACTCATACAACTGATAATAGTTTTATGTATTCTTTTGTTTTTAAAAAACTGTTGATACTCTCTTACCAGTATAGATTAAGGGATTTGGTTGTTTGCTGTACCATTTTGAGCATCTCAGTTCTGTCTTCTGCAGATTGTCCCACACAAATAACTTGCTCCAAATCCAACAATGAGTCGAGTTTTTCTTTGTTAAACTCCCAACATTTTTTACACGGATAAGAGTGGCAAACCGTGAAACATCGTTTCTGTGAAAAGCAATATAAGAAAAGCGCATAAAACTTATTAAAGTTTCCCATTTCGGAGTTACTCTCTATCGCTCGAAAGCAAAACCATCAATTCGATCCTGACCAGTAAATGTATCAGAAGCTAGAACTTGGCTACAACTATAAGACTGTATACCGATAAGCCCTCAGCCACTAGCACTGTACAAAGGAAGTACGTAATATGGCAACAATTACTTCCTTACCCCTCCCCTTTGGCACGCGCCACTAGCTCCTTACACAAGAAGTAAAATGGCAACATTTACTTTCTTACCACTCTCCTCTGCAACGAGCGCTGTACACAACAAGTAGGTAATATTGCAACAAATACCGACTTACTTACCCCTCTCCTTCGCCAGCTTTTATCACAACTTTGCTGTGACCAGTATTCAATTGATTTCCAACAAGAGGATAAATACTGTGAAATTTCACGTTTTCTTGATCAAGTGAATACCGCACCATATCAATAGCCAAGTGTGTGTTCCTGCCGCCCAGAAGCATTGGGTCCCACGTGATATTCATCGGGAGCTCCTCGAGTGTTACTTCTTTCACCTCTTGACTAAGGTTTACATAAGGACGAACTTGATTTATAGGAACTAATGAACAAGATTAATGAAACGAAACGTCATCAGCCACGCTAGTGTTGGAGAGGCAATAATTCTGGACACCAAAAAAATTTCTTACATCCCAAACACCTAGAATAGAGCTCACAAAATGTTAGGAACCGTATTTTTATATAATTAGACAAACTAAAACAACTAGTCCGTCGGCGAGCTGGAAGTGAAGTTGCGTGGTCGAGTCTTTGCCACAGCTTGTTAAACATTGATCTTTTAAAAGTTGTATATCGTGGGGGAAAAAGGTCCGTCGTAAAACTTTGCCCGGACGCAAGATTTCACTTTTAATTTTCCACCGTGTACAGCTTAAAATACTTACAATGCTGCTTCTATTGAAACACTTGTAAATCTTTTTGAGCTGATCATGAATATTTAGGGTTCTGGCATTGCGGGGGTTAGCTCTTCGTCGGAGCAGTAGTCGATTTAATCAGGCTACAGATAAATAAGCTACATATATATTATTTGATCTTACGCAGCGTGTATTTTCCAGTAAATTTAAAGCTCCTCCCGCCATCAGTAGAGACATAAAGCTGGATCTGACCAATCACATGCATTGTCGGCACAGTACAAACACCCCTATAGACATTGATTACTTCTCCTTGGGACAAAACACCACCAAATTTGCACACAAGTTTATCCTTCCTGCTATTATAGAATGGTCCAACTACATCAATGTTATTGCCTCCAAGCATTGATCCAGTGGTAGGGTATGTGCTTAAAAAGCCTGAAATGGAAATGTATCAAAATGTATCAAAACTTCATTAACTTTTGTTAACGGTTACTTTTGTGGAAGTTTTTGAACGTACTGGTTATGACGCGAGAGGTACACTAGAGGCACTATAGTTGCTATTACACGTGTCTGGTAACCAGATTCATGTCTTGCTTCTATCTTTGGCTTTGTCTTTGACAATTTTTGTAATCCCCCTCCCAAAAAAAAGTGCCCTGTATCAAAAAGACATTTTTTCAACGGTTATCAACAGCAATAGATTTATTCACACTCATTTACAGGAGAAAGATTAAAACTTCACTAAGAACTGAGTTACATTATACATGAGTATTGGTATTCCAGAAGTAGTGAAAACTAATCGAGTCCAATGTCTAATGTTATGCGGTTACACACAAAAGATAAACAAAAAATTAGGGATAAATAAAAAAGTACACAGCTGCAACAAGTAAAAACAGACTACTAATTTGAATATAAAACAGCTCTAATTATGCACGTAGTTTGTGCGATCAAAAGCGAGGATCAATTTATTTATAAGGTGAAGTCAAAGATGATGCAGATACGTATTTCGTATCTACGATTCGACGAAATTGTTTCAAGCATAAGAATCTTCAACGTTACTTTAATTTTCTTTTGAATGAATTGCGACTAAGGATCTATTCAACTTAACGGTCGATAGAATTCCAAGTTATAGGGTCTTTGTATCTGAGGCTAAATTTTCCATAACTTGTTTTTTAGTTTTGTAATTTTTTTATGTTTTAGTTGAAGTTTTTGAAAAATCCTGCATATATTGCTAGAGTAAAAATGAAGCACTTCATGCCGTATGTGTTTGGTAACCGGACTAATGTCATGTTTCTGTCTTTGGCTGTCGACACTTTGTAACTAAGCCCTTAACTCCCCTCCCCTCCTTCTTTAATGAGCCCCCCTCTCTGCTACTCCGATTACATACATTGTCCGAAGGCTGAGAGATGTTTTCTTAATCAAACAAAAACAATATTCTTTAAAATTCATGTCAGTTATCACCGAGTGTCTCTTTTATTTTATACGTGATTCCAAGAAACCAGCAACTTGCGTAAGTAATAAAAACACGGCCGGAAAAAGGCAACACATATTCCCAGTTCTTCGCTGCTTGTGTTAGGAACGCCTGCTACAAGTGAATGGTTACTTCGGACACACAAGTGACAGGACATAGCCGGAAACGAGGACCTAATAGGCCTTGCGTCGCAAAATAAAATAATTAGGGTGTTTACGGTATGCAAATCTCTACGAAAGCAAGGGAAACGGAGGTAACGACAAAACTAGTGCTTCAATCCTTACAGAGAGAAAAGCAGTGTCACTTAAGTACTGCATTGCCTAATTATATTTTCAATCCTGATGAACTTTATCATCAATTCATACAGCTGCTAATATGTATTCTTTTGTTTTATACCGTTGATATTCTCTTACCAGCATAGATTAAGGGGTTTGGTTGTTTGCTGTACCATTTTGAGCATCTTTGGTCTTTCTTCTGCAGATTGTCCCACTCAAACATCTTGCTCCAAATCCAAGAAAAAGGTGAATTTTTGTTTGTTGAACCCCAAACTTTAAATATACGGATGAAAGTGGCAAACCGTGTAACATCGTTTCTGTGAAAAGCAATACAAGAAAAGTGCATATAACTTATTAAAGTTTCCCCATTTACGAGTAACTCTCTATCGTTCGAAAGCAAAACCATCAATTTCAAGCCCGGTAATGTTCTTAGAAATACAGTAAATATATCAGGAGATAGAAATTGGCCTCAACTATACGGCCGTGTACCGATAAGCCCTCGACTACTATTACTTTACACAGGAAGAAAGCAATATGGCAACAATTACATATACTTACCCCTCCACTCTGCCACTAGCTCTTTACACAGGAAGAACGTAATAATTGGCAACAATTACTTACTTACCCCTCCACTAGCTCTGCCAATAGCTCTTTACACTCGAAGTACGTAATATGGCAACAACCACAAACTCATCCCTTCCCTTTGGCATGCGCCACTAGCTCTTTACACAGGAAGTTATATAGCAACAAACACTTACTTAACCCTTCCCTCTGCCACTACATTTGTATACAGGCAGTTAATTAATATGGCAAAAATTAGTTACTTACCCCTCCCATCTTCCACTTGCTCCTTATACACAAGAGGCTGAATATGACAACAATTACTTACTTACCCCTCCCCTCTGTAACATGCGCTCTACACTACAAGTAAGTAATTCTGCAACAAATACTGACTTACTTACCCTTCCCCTTCGCCACCTTTTACCACAACTTTGCTTTGACCAGTATTTAGAATTAAACCAAGACGGTAAAAACTGTGAAGTTTCACTTTCTCTTGATCCAGTGAATACCGCACCATATCAATAGCCAAGTGTGTGTTCCTGCCGCCCAAAAGCATTGGGTCCCACGTGACATTCATCGGGAGCTCCTCGAGTCTTACTTCTTTTACCTCTTGACTAAGATTGACATGAGAACGAACCTGATTTATAGGAACTGTGCAACAAGGAGAATGAAACGAAACGTCTTTAGTTACGCTAGTATTGGAGGGCGATAACTCTGGACACCAACATATTTCTTACATCCCAAACACCTAGAATAGAGCTCCTCACAAAATGTCAGGAACCATGGGTTCAATTCTCGTATCTTGTGGCGTTCGCTTCAACACCAAGTAGATATAAGAAAGCATTTTTTCCCCTTCCAACACACTCGTCCGAAAAAATTAATGTTGATGCCTCCACCGGGACTTTCCCTTCCTAGCCGAAATAAAATGTGTAATCATTTGTGTAAATCCTTAAAATCGGTTCTAGGCAGTTTAACACACTCGAGTGAAAGTTCTATACCCCCTTAAATTGCTATGTTTCCAGAATGCTGAATTCTGCGGTGGTTTAGCAGTTATCACGCTAGACTAGTAACCAGGAGATGTGGGTTCGAGTCCCTGTCGGGATATTCAAATCAATATTTCGGACCTTGTTGGAGGGTGAAAAAGATGCTTTCTTGTATCAAGTTGTTGTAATTTCCCTTCCTAGCCAAAAAAAGTGTAATCCTTTTAACACCAAAATGCCTGCTTGGTACTTATTAAGTACTTACTTTTCAAATAAAGCAAGCAAAAAAAATAAAATAAAATAAAAAAGTGAAACGCTTGCTTCTTGGGCGTTAGTTCCTCGTCGGAGCAGTTAGTCGATTTGTTCAGGCTAAAGACAAACAATTTAGTCTACATATTTGATCTTACGCAGTGTGTATTTTCCAATGAATTTAAAGCTCTTCCCGCCATCAGTAGAGACACCAAGCTGGATCCTACCAATCACATGCATTGTAGGCACAGTACAAACGCCCCTCAAGCCATTGATTACAACTCCATCGGACAAAACGCTACCAAATTTGCAAACAAGTTTATCTTGGCTGCTATTAAAGCATGGTCCAACTATATCAACGTTATTGCCTCCAAGCATTGATCCAGTGGTAGGGAATGTGATTAAAAAACCTGAAATGCAAAAAAATTGGGTGGATGATAAAGAAAAGGGCTTTGTATTTTTAAATACGAAAAAAACCCTTCTAGCCTCAACACGGGCTGATAAATGTTTCATTGACCTCGAAAGGATGGAAAGCTTTAAGAAATATAAGTTTTTGTTTTATTTTCATTTCGTTTGTTTTATTTTATTTCATTTGTTATAAGTTTTCAATTTCAACGCTATACCTTTAGTATTACAGCCCCCTGCTTCGACCACTGCCTGCTCTACGCGGAAAATCCAGCGGCCGCTTTTACCGCTGTTTGTGGTCAGCGTAATGTCAATGACGTCAGGAGTCATTGAGCCAGCGATGCTGAAGAAGCGGAAACCATCTCCGGCGTTGAAACCGGCCTACGTTCAAAGAATCCTTTATTAGGGAAAAGGTCAAAACAATGGTACTTCCTAGGAACCCAATTTAGGGGGTGGGGTATTATGTGCCGCTTCCCACCACCTTTTTTCAAAAATGCTGAATTTCAGGAGCAAATATCATGTTCAATAAAACAGATATTAATAAAGTGCTTGCACCAACGCCTTCTTTGTGAAGAGAGGAGTCCATAATACAATAAAAACCAATATCCCTAAATCAGGTTTTGAGAAATTGAGCTCTGAAAATGTGGGGAGGGGTGGGTTAGGGGGTATGTGCTGCCACCCATCACCTCCCCCGACAAATTGGGTTCCTTAAAAATACCATTGTTTTGACTTATTCCTTAGTCCTCAGTCCCCTGCTCAAATCAAGGTCTGTATTAGTACTAGTTATGACAAATTCCGTAATAAAGCAACGCTATATAAATATTCTTGAGTTAATTAGCGATTAGTGATCGAAAAGCCTAGAAAAGCTACCCTATACTGTTTTAAGCCTAAGATTGTTTGTCTTCGTAAAATTATGTTACATATGCATCAATGTTAATTAATGACCCTAGTTCTTATAAGGTACATCAAAAATAAAATGAAAATGCAAGTTTTCTTCTAGAACCATCTCTTAAAAGTGCTAGAGTTAAACATTTCATAAATGGTTGGGTTGGTTGAGGGGTAGGAAAATAAAACTCTGAGTATCGAAAGGTCTTGATATAATGTGTTTGTCGTGCAAAACCTTTGAAATACGATCTTAATTTTTCATTCCTATGTAAGTATTGTACCAAAATACTCCTTCGCACACAATATTTAATAAGCAAGTATCGTGCTCGGAAAAAAATGAAACCGACTTGCCTGTGCATAGACGCCTTTACTCTTTTCGCCCCGAGTCCATTCGATCTTGTTATAGTTAAACATTGCGATAGAGTGCCTGCCGTTTGTAATCAGGACAACTTGGAACGTGTTTGTCTGTTGTTTTCACATTTCGATTTTTGTAGCATTCAAAAATGACAAGATAAAAGCAACAGAAGAATAATATAATTAACTGGATAACAACAAACTCAATATTACTAGTTTTTCTACCTTTTCTATAAATTAATCATTGTGCCACGAAAACAATGCAAGTTTGATGGTAGGCAAAAGAATATCAAAGTGTCTGCAACTTATAAAATAGGACTAAAGGAACTTTAGGCAGCTAACTGCCATCAAGTATACTTTTCCCTGAAGAACGATTGAGTTACCTATCAATCCAAAACCTTTCAAACGAAAAAAGCTTTTAGCGTATTAAACAAATAAATGGAGTCACAACTATCGCAAACCAGCAACAAAAACCAAATTTGTCTTTAAGCTATCTTTGTAATTACTTTTTGCAATTGGTCGTAAAAAAACAACCAAACAAACAAAAAAGTCTCAAAATCCGAGAGGCTAATAACTAATACTTCTGACAATAACAATCAACCAATAATACTGTTACCTTATTCATATTATGGATATGTGGAAATTTTGTGAAATGTGGCACGTTGTCCCAAGTTGCTATAAACAGCCAAGATGCCCTGAAGCGATGCTGCCCCACGAATGCGCCCGTCACATCCTTGGTAGCCCTGTCGAGAAGAGTGCTGTCAGTGGTTTCTCGGTACCAGACCTTGCCGCTTCTTCTGATGTCCACGTCCGCCCAGAAAGGAGCTACAAGTTGTCTGCCGTCACCCAAGGGAAAGCCACTCGGCACGTACTGAGCAACTTCGTTTTCAAACGATATAGCACCGTTTGTGTTTACCTGCCAGATGTGTTGCAAAAAAGTAATTTTTGTAGTTGCTTAAACATTTTCAAACAAATTTACAAAACCCGAACATTTTTATGGCCACCATTTTGGATATTTGGAAGTGGTTGCGATGGCAACATAATTAACGTTTTTGATTACAAGATGAGTTAATGATCATGTGCAATAACCTTGCCAAGCGAAATGTCATTTGTCTTAACTGTTTCCAATATTTTGGTGTCGACAGGTTTGCAGTTTTGGCATTTCTTTGCTGTCGTTACTGTGGAAACCAATTAGAGATCACGTTGCTTAGATTAGTTGAAAGATAATTGAACACTAATATATTTTAGTTACAAGTGCAAAGTTTTTGCATTAATATTATATCGATTAATCAGTTGAACTCCATTGAAGAACACAGATTTTACACTTGGTAATGCTGTTTTTGTGCTACGGTTGTTACGGAAACCAATTAATTGCCACATGACTACACTTAATTAGAAATATGCTTGACACTTATTACACATACCAAGCTTCAGAGCAATTGGTTGCATACTTTCAAAAATAGATGGGGAGGGGGGGGGGATGAGATACCAAGTTGGCAAAATTGGGAGAGGGTTGGGTTACAACTCTAGTTTTATTCAAACAAATTATTCATTCTTTTTTAACGGAACATTTATTTTACGGTGACGTTGACGTTCCTGTAAGTATAAGTAGTATAGGAGTTGGGGGTGCGAGACCATTTTCATGAAAATGATCTCAAACCATCCCAACTCTATACTACTTTCCATATGATGGAAGCAATTTTATGGAAATCTATATATATTTAATTTCATGTAATCAAGCTATAGTTTTCGTAGAATGAAATCATATATTTAGCTTTTTGCGATGCTGGTTTTCATTTGATGGTTTCATTTTATGATATCATCAAATGTAAAGCGTTTTTCCTGGGTATATGATGCATTCTTCCATTGCGTGACTTCGTCTCAAATAAGATATCGTTACTTCAGCAAGAAAAAATGCAAAACTGTTCTGCCGGCCGGTTCAGATACAGAAACCCCTCAGGGATTTTTTTCGTTTTGTTTCGTTCTTTTACCCTGAGGGTTTTTTTCTTGTCATCATTCTTTCAACACACACCAACCATTGAACATAGACCTTCTTGTTCATTCTGTTAGTTGGGAGACAACCGACACTTCTAGGTTTACACCGTAAGCTCTACCCAAGCCTCTGACCTAACTAGGAACTGATCTCGTATGCGCGCATATACTTCATTATTTATCACATATTTTTTCATTATTATTTCATTATTTATCATATATTTTTTTAATTGCTATTTAAGTGTAGTGGTGGTGGTGACTCCACTTAACCTTCACTGGTTGGGTAATATGACGATGATAGAGAGTATATACAAACCACATGAAACATATTACCCAGCAATTAGAAATGGAAGTAGAAATTATATTTATGTAATACAGGCAAGATTCTTGAACGATTATGGGACCTTAATTCTTTATTGCACATGCGCATACTCGCATACAAAAATAGTACGTTACTCGACTAGTTGTCACCCGTTTGTCCAAATTTGCATAGCTAGACACTCGGGGAAACCCCTAGATTTGCTCCTGAGTGTTTAGTCACGCAAGCAA
>JAOBAT010131008.1:0-12400 GCA_026413305.1 Hydrozoanthus tunicans
GAAAACATCCGATAAATAAGAACAAGATCAGCCTGAACCCCCAAAACATGTGTTCTTTTATGCGGGTTTTTACTGTACTACTACTACAGTGAAGAATTGGTTTTGTATACATTATCAGTACCATAGTTAGGATCGAATTGATTTGTCTCCCGTGTGTGGCGTTCATTTCCAAACTGCTGCTAAGCAAGAATGAAAAAATAATTCATTTCCAGTCAATTTTTTAGCCCAGGCTGGGTCTAAAATACCTGATGTCCTTTCGTTAACGATTTAACTCATATAAATTATACCCAGCCTGGGACTGAACAACTGACTGGAAATCAATTCACTTTTCAACAAAAAATCTGGCCTTAATTAAAATAGTTAAGGCCAGATTGTTTTGTTTATCTTACAGTGGAACCTATACTATAACGAAGCTACTAGTGAAATTACAAGAACTTTGGACAAGGGAATAGATAGGACCTTAACCATTGTACATATTAGATTTATTTATTATTTATTCATACTGATGTGATGCTTGTATGAGTTTTATCAGTCAATAAAGTAGAAGTAGAAGATTTGGCTCCACTGGTAGTCGCTGCAGCTCAGTTGGTAGAGCATCTGACTGGTCAAGACAAGAATTAAACCAGTGACTCGACTCCCCTGAGTGGGTAGAGCATCTAACCAGTAATCAGAGGGTTGCTGGTTTGATTCCTGTCAGTGACTCAGGGTTTTTTCAAGCTTTTAACTTGAGGAGCTCTTCCTTTCTATCTTTATTACCAAGTTGCAAGTTTCTATATGGAAGACAAAAACTTTAATGGAGCAACTGCAAAATACCCCATCACCTAGTACCATCTTTTGTTAGTTATTGTTATTGCGCATTTATTTTGGTAGAACAAAGAATGCACAGTAACAAATTACCATAGTGAATCTCTTTCTTTAACTTTTAAGGGTTTGGGAACAGCGAAGCAGGAGAACTTTTGAAAAATGTACCACAGCTACAAGATGTTTTCAAGATCATCAAGAAAGTAGGCGAAGGTAAGTAAAGCATTATAGTTTTCTAAATGTGGGCAGCTACAACTAATAAAAGAAAGCTGACTTCCACTGAATATTCAGTCAGTGATCCTGATAAAGCAGAACTCTGTATATTTTAGACTAGTTAAATGTGAAGTGTAGTAGTGACTTATGGGACACTAGCCCCCCCCCCCTCCCCCCTTCACATCATCCTCCCCAGATATAAGCCCATCCATTTGCAAGTGAAGATACAGTTGTACAATTCTAGATCCAAGCTTTCACTCAGACGAACCATGACATAATAAAGTTTAAATTACATTAATTTATGTTTTGCCGTCTCTACATTTGGTCTTAGGAACTTTTAGCAACGTATACCTGGCGCAGATGATTGAGAATCCTAATGAGTTGGTCGCACTCAAACACATCATCCCCACCAGCTCTCCCCTGAGAATTGAGAATGAGCTCAGATGCTTACAAGACATAGGGTAAATACTTCTATCTTGTTACATACTTTAGTTGCAATGTTTGAACCTTCAGTTTCTGCCAGTTTAAAACCATCTAACTTCTTTGTTCATAACACCTACAGAAAAAAGATCTGGTAATGAAAAAGTAGCAATTGATCAAAATTTAATACAACAGACTACAGTAGCTGAAAAGCAAGATTCACCTAAAATGGGTTATAGCTGAATACTGGAACTTAATAGCAGCTCATCTTTTGAAATAAAATTATTTTAGTTGGTCAAACTGAAAAGGCTAACAGATCTTTTTCAAAGTTTGACAAAAATATTTTCAGTTACATACAGCTTCTGTTCAATACTTTAAATACGAAAGCTGTATAAATGTGGTTTTCATGCTTGGTTAATTGTTTTAAAAATAAGTTTAGTTGTTGATTTTGTTTAAGTTTTGCAATATTTGTTTTATTGTACAAGGTTATGCTGTCAATCTGATGTGTTGTTTTTTCTTGTGTCTGTGTCAGGGGTGAGGAGAATGTCATTGGAGTCAAAACGACTTTGCGAAACAATGACCATGTGGTGTTTGTTTTACCATATTTCCCTCATCGAAAGTTTCAGGTACCATACTGTAGAGCTCTTGTACACGTACAACCTTGTTATGTAACTGTAACATGAAAGTTTACAAGGGTATAGGACTTGGCACAATAAAAATTGTGTGTGCACAGTTGAATCTGAATTGTTTCAGGTGTTCAGGGGGTTTTATGTATGTTGATTTTACAGCTGCGTGGATTATTTTGTTCAAATTGGCAAAACAATTATTTAATTTAGTACTTTACCAGCAGTAATTAATAGAAAAGGTCATATGCTCTAGCCTGTCAAAACCTCTTCAGTTATAAAGCTTTTCTTGTCTTGTTTCGAATAACTACAAAATACGGTACTAACAGTATTTAGAAATTTCTGTGCACGTCTTTGTGAAGCCAGTCTATTATTTTGGTGTACATCTTAGTTGCATCCATTGAGTTTAAGTGTATACTTAAGAAAATGTATAATGTATGTTAAGTCATTAATATATCATTGGTGAGTCTAATTTTATTGATTTGTTGTCCACAACTACTGTCATGACAAAACCATTAGAATTTAAGTCTTAACATCTTTATTTGAAGCCATTAATTGTTTTCACAAGAGCAACCTGCATTATTAATTTTTATTGAAATAATGTGGGCAAAAAATTAATGATATAAAAAATTATACCACCTAGCATTATAGTCTCCACAATATAAAACTAAAGAAGAAGTAAAGAAGTATGCCTGCCATCTATTGAATTTTGGGAAGAGAATGAAAACCACAATTTTCTTTTGTGTAGTTATTGTTTATTATTATTTCTTTATGAATATAATTATTAACTTTGTAAATTATACCTTAATCATTATTTGTTGTAACAGCAAAAAACAAAAGGGTATTCTGTTTTCTTGTTTAGGAGTATATACTAGACATGAGTGTGTGTGAGATTAGGGACTACATGAAGAATCTTTTCGTTGCCTTGAGACGGGTGCATTCTTTCAACATTATTCACAGAGATGTCAAGCCTAGCAACTTTCTTTTCTCACATGAACTCAAAAGGTAAGCAAACTTAAAGTTTTAGATTGCTAACTGAGTTTGCATGCATAATTAAAAAAGTATGGTGAATGCAGAAATTTTACCACAACCTCATCTGTTTTGGAATGCTATTTTATATTTCTTTTGTACTCTCTAACCAGCAGTGGTTTGAAACAAAAGTTATACAGTACAGTATACTAAAAACTTATTACAATAGTACATGTACAAACATTTTAACCTGTTTTGAAAAGTGTAGTTTATAACTTTGTCAACCATCAAAGCTGAAAAAACTTATATCACTAAAAAAATAATTGTGTTGGCCATAGTTTGTGTACTTCCCTTAAGGTAATCTATCTTACTTAGGAATAACATGTATTGAAAGCTTTTCAACCATTGAAGATAGAATTTTAGAGTTTTTTTAAAATAGGCACTACAGACCCTGTATAAGTTTTAAATATTATGTTTTGGCTTCCACAGCTATACACTAGTAGATTTCGGACTTGCAATGCCAGTACCTGGTGCAAATGATACCATATTAGGTAAGTAACTGAATCTGTATTAAACTGAAACAATAAATAATGTAAGGTTACAGCTGAAATGTGGGGCTCATAGGACTGGTGGTAAACCTGGAAAATGTGGATTGTAGGGTTCTTCAAGGCTGTGGTAAACCTGGAAGGTCATGATTGTTGGGTTCATATAAAGGCTGTGGTTAACTGGGAAGGTCAAGGATCGTAGGATTCTTCAAGGCTGTGGTAATCCTGGAAGATCATAGAATGTAGGGTTCTTCATGGCTGTGGTAAACTGGGAAAGTCATGGATTGTAGTGTTCATAAAGGTTGTGGTAAACCTGAAAGGTCATTAATTGTAGTGTTCATAAAAGCTTTAGTAAACCTGGAAGGTCATTAATTGTAGTGTTCATAAAAGCTGTGGTAAACCTAGAAGGTCATGGAGTGTAGGGTTCATAAAGGCTTTAGTAAACCTGGAAGGTCATTAATTGTAGTGTTCATAAAGGCTGTGGTAAACCTAGAAGGTCATGGATTGTAGTGTTCAAAAAGGCTGTGGTAAACCTGGAAGGTCATTAATTGTAGTGCTCATAAAGACTGTGGTAAACCTAGAAGGTCATGGAGTGTAGTGTTCATAAAGGCTGTGGTAAACCTGGAAGGTCATTAATTGTAATGTTCATAAAGACTGTGGTAATCCTGGAAGGTCATTAATTGTAGTGTTCATAAAGGCTGTGGTAAACCTAGAAGGTCATGGAGTGTAAAGTTCATAAAGGCTGTGGTAATCCTGAAAGGTTATGGAATGTAGGGTTCTTCCAGTCTGTAGTAAACACGGAAAGTCATGGATTTTAGGGTTCTTCAAGCTGTGCTAAACCAGGAAAGTCGTGGAATGTAGGGTTCTTCATGGCTGTAGTAATTCTGCAAGGTCATGGAATGAAGGATTAATAAAGGTTGTGGTGAACCTGGAAGGTGATTGAGTGTAGGATTCATTCAGCTGTGGTAAACTCGGAAGGTCATCAATTGTAGGATTCATGAAGGCTTTGGTAAACCTGGATGGTGGTGGATTGTAGGGTTTTTCAAGGTTGTAGTAAACTCAGAATGTAGGGTTCTTCAAAGATGTGGTAAACCAGGACGGCCATGGAGTGTAGGGTTTATAAAGGCTTTCATAAACCAGGCAGATCATGGACCTGTTGATAAAACACAACTACTTATTTCAATCTCTAGTAAGAGTGTATATTATGATTACTATGCAACTTACACTGCAACTTTGTTTCAGGTCCCTCAAAACAAAATGGGAAAAAATCGTCTCAATTTCCTCCAAAGTTTACCTCCCCAAACAATCACAAAATTCCAAAGAGGAGAACTACAAGAAGCTCACCCAATGCAGACAGCAAAGAAGACAGCTTAAAAGAAAGTGCCAATGGAGAAGTTACAGTTGTCAAACCTGTCCTCAAACAAAGCAGAGTTAATAATCTTAATAGTTCAATTCAGCTCACAAGAAGTGTTAAGACATTCAAGTTACCCTCAAGAAATTCTAGTATAAGATCAAAGAAGAGTAGTCGCACATGTAGAGAGACTTGCAAACCAGCCCAAGTGTTGTGCCCATTGAGACATGCTGCGAGCGAGATCTGTACAGCATGTATGGCAAGGTATCTCAAGCAGTCTGAACAATTTTTTTTGTTATTTACATATGAAAAATTAAATTTATACCTATTTATTACCCCCACCCCCACCCCACCCTCCTCCCCCCATTTTGTCTTCCTTCCCCATTCCATATAAAAGCTCAAAAGTAATGAAATAAAATTCAAATGGTACATTTTTATTGTTCTAAGAAGCACAATAGAAGAACATTGTTTCCCTTCACTTGTTATGAGTTTAACCTGTTGACCATGAACCTAAAAAACTAGACGCCTGTAATGACGTTTACTCGGGCTATTCTTAAGCTTGGAACCTCAGAAATATATACGATCTATAATTCGTGTTTTAACTTTGTCATAGTTTTTGAATTGCTAAATATTTTCGTTCAACTTCAAGTTCACACACATAATTCTTTAAACAAAATTCCAAGTGAGTGTTCCTAGCTGCGTAAGTACATGCGGACTGAAGTTCATTTGTTTGAACGGGCCTTGTTCTGTTGTTTTCAGTTTTGAAACATTTGCATATGGCGCACCGCTGACCGACTCACAGGCTTACACATTTGTCGATACGTCTATAGACTGATTGATAGATAGGCCTCGCAGACGTAAACTCGGTCTGCCTGTGAATAATTAGTTTTTCGACAACAGCCAGTGAAGTCCATGTGGGGTTGTAAAATTGAGTTTATTTTAGATTTTCATTTGTCCATTCATTGTTCTGTCTGTCTAAACTATCTACTGATCTATTATGTTGTGCATCTACAGTAGATCGAATATTGTTTGATTTTGGCTGGTCTTTGTTTTTTTTTTCTGCTTTCAAACAATCAACTGTGACGAGTTCATAATAATTAGAGAATTAGTTTTTATGAATTAAAACCTAGCCACTCGAAGAGATGGCCTGGTGATTGTCTAAACTAACACGATAATGAATCATTAGTCAACCAAATGTGTTTCAATAAATGGCTATTTACTGTATTACAAGTACTTGTAACGTCTATCTCATTGCAGGGGCAACCAGAATGCACCGCGAGCTGGCACTCCTGGGTTTCGATCACTGGAAGTGCTCTGCAAATACCCGGATCAGACAACAGGTTAGAAATTATCGTAAAAGAATAAGTTAAGCACAGCTAGGTCGTTACTCGAGCCAAGTTGCCAATAGGCCAGCACTTGTGTCCAGTTTCTGTAATACTAAGCGGATGAGAATCTTTGACTCCCCCTTCAAGGGACACTAATCCATCGTAGGTTAGCCCCTAGTAGATCTGGTACTCATTTTTACAACAACTGAGGTGGCATTTACATGATATCAAACGAGTTTATTCCAGAATGGAACGTGAAGCTTGCACTGCGCATGCTCTATTCTTTTCGATCTACCAACCGTTCAACATGGCTGTCCCTTCATTCTGGTATCAACTAGTATGTTCCTTGCATGATACCAGACCAATTGCGAGTGGATTTCATCCTGGATCAAAAATTTCTGGCCAATGCGAGAACCGGGATGAACTCATTCCGGATCAAGCCATTCCGGAACGAAAACTTCTGAAATATCATCTTAACAAATGTAGCGATTTGTATGGAACCAGGACGAACTCTTACAGGAATGAATCTTGATCTGGTGTCGTGTAAACGCCACCTGAGTCAATTGGAACAAGTCGGATAAAATGTCTTGCTCAAAGACACAACGCGGTGGTTTGACCGGCGAGTTCGCGACCCTGTAGGATTACGAGTCAGACACGCTGACAGTTTAGCCTCTACGTCGTTAGCAAGTAAAATAAAATAGACGCATTATTGACATAATATTGCTTTAGCAACCCCGAGCCGTTTTTCGTGTTGTTGTTTTACTCTTAGATAGAATGCATTCACAAGGGAACTAGATAATATAATCCTGGAAGGCTTGTTGTAATCTGCGCAACGCAATATACGCGACTTGCTCATATTGCATTGCGTTGTGTTGGGTTGCGCAGATTACAAGCCATCCTGGAAGTAGCAAACGTTTTATAACTCTTCTTATTCAGACTTTATCTGATATGAGCACAAAACGTGTAGATGCTTTACACGTTGTGCTCATTTGTAAAACCTCATATTTAGCTCTGTTGTGCTTGATTTTCTTGTAAACTTTAGAAATACTTTCAACTTTTTCAGCTGTAGATATATGGTCCGCTGGCATCATGTTTCTGTGCGTGCTGAGTTGCCGATACCCGTTCTTTAAAGCTTATGACGACATGACCGCCTTAGCTCAGCTGGTCAGCATTCTGGGGAGCAAAGAAACCGCAAAAGCGACCTTTGCTTTAGGTGAGAGGCCTAAACATTTGTATTAATGCAAATGCATTGTTATATATAGCAAATATTCCTAGAGTGTGCAAACCACCGACTTGGCTATAAATCATCCCATATCCAACAAGCGCGAGTGGAAAGATTTTTTTATTACATTTAAGGAGCTTTTCTTAAAACCTTGGTACTTTGGTAATTTTCTTAGTTTCGCCTCCAACACAAATTTTTCTACTTGTTAATGTTAATACTCTCAAAATAAGGGTAATCTGATGACTGAGATCGAATGAACCTATCAGAACACTAGAAACGCAATATTCGTTGTTGAAAAATTATAAAAGGTGTTAAGCACTCGTTATGTGTCAAAGTAATAGCAAGGATGAAAAAAATGTTACCGCGGAAAATATTGACATGACTTTAATGACCCATTTTATAGGATAACATACACATCACTTCAGTGGAGAAGGCAATGCATTTAACTTATAGGTCATTCCTTGATAAAAAAAAATTAATTGAAAATTTTAATATACTGCAAAAAAAGCATTATTGGTATAAAACTACGTTTGAAACTTTCATTGCGAACTGTTTGGGGGTAAAATTGGAAGAACGATCCAAGAAAGAAAGTTGGTTGTTTGAATCTCAGTGCCGAGGAAGAAGTAGAAAAATAAAACAAGGATTTTCCAAACTGCCGAAGGAAGAATATCGTTCAGCACAAAACTCTTCGCGACGTGAAAAAAGGCTAGAGAGATTCAGCTTCGCTAAAGCCAGGCCCGTAGACATCTTGAGGCGAACCTAGGGACTTGCCTAGGTAAAAGTTTTGAAAAAGTTTAAACAAAAAGTAACATCGCGCAAGTTTACATGAGGCAGTTCCAACAATATACACATGCAGCCAATTGAACGACAAAGCCACCTCCTTTGTCATTCGACGAGCGGCCATCTATTTCAAAGCGAGAGATTTCTGATTTCAAGATTGGGAATGACCAAGTCAAAGCATTTTGTCTTAGTTCGAATAAATCATGGCTTGTATGTTTCTTTATGGTTTTTCTTTTTCGACCTTTTTGATTTTCTATCCTTACGAGTTGGTCGTCAGAGCATGTCCAAGCCAAAGCATTTTGTATTAGTTCGAATAGATCATAGCTTGTATGTTTCCTCGTGGTTTTTCTTTTCAGTCTTTTTCTATCCTTACGAGTTGGTCGTGTAAAATGAACTGATTTTACAAATTTGGCTATCTTTTAGCTATTGTAAGGATAGATATTTCAAAAACATTTCGGGGGAGCATGACCCCAAAATCCCTTTAAAATTCACTTGCGTCCTCGGCGCTCGCACGGCCAAACTGATAATCTTTCCGCCTCGGTTAATGTTTTGTGCCTCCAGTACGGGTCTGAGAAATGATAGGTAAAAGAATCGAGGAAGAAAAGTTCTTAGGGCCCTTTTTGTATAGATTGAATCTTATTAAATTCAAGGAGAAATAATGATAATAGTAATAATAATAATAGTAATAATAATAATAATAACAATAACAATAACAATAACAATAATGATAATAACAATAATATTAATATTAATGACAATAATAACAGTAACACTAATAAAATTAGGCGCTTTACAATGTATTACAGTTGATTGTCCGCTTTATACGACTCATTAATATTTGTGAAGAGTTGCCCTCAGTAGTTGACAGACCACAACACCCTTCTATTTTTCGACAAGTGTTGTGGTTTCTTTTGAGTCCCTCGAAGGAGATTGAGAGACTGGACCTACGGTTTAACATCTTTATCCGAGAAAAGGCGAAGCATAACAGTATGCAGATGTTAAAGCAAAGGTAGCACCTTCTCCTCAGTTATTTTAAGACCCTGAGTGAAGGCCCGGCACCGGGAATCGAACACCGGGCTTCCCGCACGACAGACTGGCGCCTTACCAACTAGGCTAACCAGACGGCGGTTGAGTGTGTTATAAACAGTGGTGAAGTCTGTTACACTAACGCCATGTGCTTTTATTTTTCACTCACAACTGTTGTTTCTGGACGTTCCATTTCAGGGAAAGATCTTGTTGTCAGCTCAGAAATTCCTGCTGTGAATCTAAAACATGTGTGTCAGAAGTTACGTCGAAGCTCGAACAACGCTCCAACCTGTGGCTTCTCGAAGGCACGGCGGCCTTCTTCGGACGGCATTTGTAAACCCGCAAGAAAGTCAAAGAGGCGAGAGCTGTCCACAGAGAAGTCTAACTCTACTGGAAGAAATACAGGAGATAAAGGTTCTGCTTTCGACGAAATGTTTCAACACAGCTGGTGTAAAATGTGTAAAGAGAAAAACCCAGTGTGCGAGGGAACGTGCGAGCTGCTGCGATCGGAGAAGGGAGATACAGACTTTGCAGATTCTTCACACATTTCTTCTTCAGAGGATAGAGATAGCAGTGGGCTGTACAAACTGCGCCATCTAGATGGGAGTAGGTGTGTCTGTGAATGTCACAACTGCTGTTGGATGGTCCCAGATTCTGCTTATGATCTTCTGGAACAGTGTCTCAACTTGGATCCACATTCGCGCATCTCTGCCGACGAGGCGTTACGTCACCCGTTTTTTAACGAACTACCTTTCAATTCACCTTGCGTTGACAGATGACCCACTTCAGATATGAAATTGCATTTCGACTATATATATTTTTTCATCTTGTTTGACTAGTGTCCCGTTAAAGGGGCATTAAAGTAGTGGGAAGCAAAAACCTTGGCCAATGTTGCGCTGTTGACGGTAAAGCACAGGCTTTGACAACATTCTTTGTTTCGTGCACTTTGGAATACAAAAGTTGCTTTGGAAATAAAATGAGAAATTTTGAGGTTTGGGAGTTATTGGAACATAGAGAAAGGTCAACTTTAAAGGCTCGTTTTCACAACGAATTTTTAGTACGGCACGGATAAAAATGCCACGAGTGCCGAAAAAAAGAGTACTCCTCGGAGGAATCGTTAAGTGTTGTTCTCGTCATAGAATTTGTATCTCGGTGCATAACAGTAGGTTTCATTTCCTCTAACCCAGAACTATTGGTTGATTGATTATTCCACTAGACCTGGGTCTTTCATTATGCCTTTTTTCTCCGTCCGTGCTTACCGGGCCAAGTTCATCCATGCTTGGAGTTTCTTACGACACGGTTCGAGCACGGGCGAAGTTGTAGTCCGACACGGATGGGGAAAAGTCGTTTACATGACAAAATCTATCTGTGCCGAACCAATTTTTTTGGTCTCGTACGTATTTTTGTCCGAGCCGTACCAAAGTTTTTCTACCGTGTAAATTTGGCTTTAGTACTCTCAGGTTTTACTCATCTTTAAAACGGACCGCTTAGAGTTCTTTTCCAGACCGTATCCCGGCACAGGACCTTTATAGCCAATTGAATAATGAACCTGACTAAAATGCAACGAGCAAACTCAAGTCTTGTTCACAACCTTTTTTCCTGCTAGAACTGGTCTATCATCTGAAATCACTTCGATAGTCAGAAGAACTTGTGAAGATTATTGAAATGTAATGTTAATGTATATATTATCGGAAGTATCAGATACTGTATATATTTCTAATATATTTGTACATAGAATTGTAAATATAATACATGGTTCAAGTAAGAATGAAAGACTAAATGTTGTTTTGGCGCTTTAGATGTTAAACTTACTCAGGACTAAAACAGAAATTTTCGCGCGCTTTTGGTATGACGACGGCCGTGCATCTTGAAAAACGTAACATAGCGTTTTATCTTTTTTGCACTTTTAAGAACTCGAACGCTCTAAAAGAAACATGGTTATTAACCAACAACAAAGTAAGAACTTGGGAGGTCAACGGCAATGGAAAGAAGTAAGGTGCTAACTGCGATGTTTTTAAACTCGTTGATCTGATTGACTAAACTTTAAAAACGGACCACATATTTTCATAGGTAAGCCGAGGCTGGTGTATCTCTTTTTCCAGTTCACTCGTTCATTCCTTTCTAGTTGAAAAGTTTCTGTTTTTATATTTAAGAAAAATTGTTCACGTGTAACATTGAAAACCAAAAGGAATTCTTTCCTTTTTCGTTTTGGAGTTATAAGATTGACTTTTAAATACAGCACAAAAGAAACATTGCTTTAAAATAGAGTTTCACTGTTTAAAAACTGTTCGATGCAATCTCAGTATGAAATTTAAACATTCTGGTGCGGGAAATGTGAAGTGCCGCAGAACAATGGGAGGATGCCTAGCAGATATACATCTAAGGAGTGTACGAATTTAAAAAAAATGCAGGGCCGTCCAAAGACAAAAAAAAATACATGCCGAAATCCTATAAAGAGAATGTTTGAGCGGGCAAAAAAATTGTTTTTTAAACTTGACTGAAAAAAATATTACACCGGGAAAGGCATATTTCTTCCACTCCCCCTTCTCCCACGAGACCAACTGGTCTGGCCCTAAAAGTGTGACTATAAAGATCAGAAAAGTAAATTTTTCAGTTCTCTAGCTTCTACCCTTGAATTGAGTAGATTTTTTAGCTTTTTGATGTGTAGTGTTTCGAGCAGATTTAGGTTAGTAGCGTCGTTAAACCCTGACTAAAATTGAGACGTCGATTACCTTTGTTATTTGTTGTCGCATTTTTGCTCAGGTTTTTGAAAACTGGTAATGTACTGTTTTTCAGGTGTTCTCAATTGTACTTTGTTGTGTAATTGTCTAATAGTGTTGCCAATATAGAATCCGCTGTATTGTTTACAACTACTGAATTTTTGTATACTGAGTGCAGATGTCCTTTTGCATAGGGCTTAGCCACGCTCTATTTCATACCCTATCTGACCTCTCTAACAACAACTTTATCAACAACTTGACAAGTACATTTTCATTAACCTTTAAGTTAGTTTTTTACATTTACTGTTTAACGCACGCTTAAATCAATTGTTATTACTATTCTAGATATGGAGAAACTTAACAGCCTTTTGCCACCAGTAAACAACTCAAACTACAAGCTCAGAC